>LZPO01017451.1:16797-29484 GCA_001675575.1 Neotoma lepida
CTGGGAGTCAGCAAGGCTCAGGATAGCACGTGAGTCAAACTCTTCTTTTTTTGTGTGGGAAAGCCATAGAGAGGATTCCCCTCCTGACCTGGAAACCTGCATACACTTTTCTGTAGATTTTTTAGACTGCAAAGATCTCTAGCCTTGGAAGCTCTCATGGAGCTCATGGCAGATTCCTCTCTCTTAGTAGGCTTCATTCATCCCCTTCACACTTCCTCTGGGTATACAGGCTTGCCTAAGAAATAAAGCCCCCACTGTATATGAGTTTTCCATAAACAACACTCTCTCCGATCCACTGTGCAGNTTTTTATTGTTTACCTCAAAAAGGTCTGTGAGTNCTAGCAACAGCTTCAGATGTCTTTGGCAGGACTCACTGAGAACAGGAGCTTTTGTCACTGACCCATAGTCTCAGGTTGAGCTAGCCAAACAGGCATCATAGATATTATTCCTATGATAAAACCAAAAGATAAACACCAGGACTTTTAGTAACACTCACCCTAGGACCTGGAAGCTACCATACTGAGAGTCTATGTTTGAAGAAAGCAGAAAAGTTGAAGGAGTAGAATGAAGTAAGAAATGAAGCCAGAGGCTGTAGTGGGTGGGGAAGCAGAGTTACCCAATGGAGATCTCTACATTTGCAGTAGCCTNGGGTGCTGGCTTTATGGATTATGAGCCTTTGGGTGCTCTGGGAAACTTGGCCAAATGTCTTATCCTAGTGGAAATGTCAAGGTTTTAAGGAGTGGATGCAAGCATCCTGCAAAGCCCTGAAGCTCCAGTTCAAATGGCTTTCTTCCCGGGCCAGAGGGAAGCCCATGCTGAAATAAGCCTTANGATTAAGGTGACTAGGCCATCACAGCTGGCCAACAACTCTCCTGTATTTNTTATTGAATACTTACCTTGTATGGAATCCTTATCCTCAGAAAAAATTGGTATGGTTAATTGCTATAGCTAATCTGGTCATCCTACCAACCCTAAATTCATTCACAAAATGGAAATTTTGAAGACACCTGGTCTTCATGTATCTTTCCTAGGAACTGAGTCCTAGAACAGTTGGTACAAGAATGAAAATGTAACATGTCTTGCCCTAGGAAAATGGAACTATGAGTAATACTGTCTAAGAATTCCTTTCTACCCCACACAGCACCAAAAGGACCTTAGCCAAGTTTCTNTATAAAGAAGAAGCAATCCCCTTGGCCCTGAACAGCCTTTGTTGACTAAAGAGGAACATTTGGCTCTTTGCTTCATCTCAGGTTCTTTTTCTTAGCTGTGGTGTGTTCACAACTACAATATGTACAGATTTCCTGTAGACCTAAATTGATATATACTCCTAGGCCATATTCAGGAATCATAATGGAGGATCTTCACGGAAGATCTATGAACTCCTCTAGTGCGGAGTTGTTTACATGATTCTGTGGATATGAAGTTCTCTCCTAAGGATGACTTGATTCTTTCATTCCATTCAATAGACAAGGAGCTAATAAACTGTAGGGCAGTGGTTCTCAACCTTCCTAACGCTATAGCCCTTTAGTACAGTTCCTCAAGTGGTGACCCTCCCCCACAACCATAAAATTACTTTCTTTTTTTTTTGTTTTATTTTGTTTTTGTTTTTGTTTTTCGAGACAGGGTTTCTCTGTAGCTTTGGCGCCTTTCCTGGAACTCACTCAGTAGCCTAGGCTGGCCTCAAACTCACAGAGATCCGCCTGTCTCTGCCTCCCGAGTGCTGGGATTAAAGGCGTGCACCACCACCNCCCGGCTCATAAAATTATTTTCATTGCATCTTCATAACTGTNATTTTACTACTGTTACGAATTGTAAGGTAAATACCTGGGGTTTCTGATGNTCTTGGGTGATTCCTGTGAAAGGGTCATTCAATTCCCCAAAGGGGTCATGGCCCACAGGTTGAGAACTACTGCTGTACGTTGTTAGGAAATGGCATGAGATAGTCGTTTTCCACTTTAAAATTTGTTATTTGAAACTGGGAAAAAAAGATGCTCCATTTTAAACAATGTGTCTGTTGCTTAATTAAACAAAGGTGAACATTCAAACCAGCCAACACACAAAGATTCCTGAGGAGTCTGATGCTTAGCAGTTGGTTCAAGCTATATAACTCCCACCTTTGCTCTGTCCCCATGCCTCCTTCCAGCTTGATGCTTTTTTCATGTGCAGGTCTCTGATCTCTGTGCCCTGTCTTTCTCTTCCTAGAAATGTTCGAAAAGCACTTAAATTTTATTTAGATGTTCCAAAATCTGCAAAGTCAAGTGAGGAGATCACTGTGAAACTTGGACTTGAAACAGAATATAGAGAATGTTTGGTGGTAAGTAGTCACTGGGACAGTGACTCCAAGTCAAAATCTGATTCATGAGTCATGAATATGATTGGATTCATCTGTTATGTTAATATTGCATGATAAAAGTACTAAAAAATCCTCATACATGTTTTGTTACCTGAATCTCAGAACAATGTTGAGAACTTGTAGCAGGAGATGATTTCCATTTTACAGATGAAGAAACCCTGGTCCAGAGGGGTCTAGGAAGTAAAAGAGTGAGAAAGAAAGAGGAGGAAAACCGGTAGTGTTTCCTTGCAGGGTCCTAATCGTGACCGGATTTTGACAAGGGCTTTGGGGAACAGGGTTTTTATAAGAGCATTCTGCAGTCACAGCCATGGGTTGGAGCAGAAGTAAGAAGAAAACATGAGGGATCTGGTTTTTCTTCTCCAGTAAGCCCCCAAGCTGAGCCTGCTTTCCTCTTGCCCTTCCTCTGCCTCNTGAGCCAACAAGATGCTGAGATGCTTCTTCTTTTCCTAGTGGGTTGGTTCTCAGGGAGCAATCCAAGTTCTGAAACTATGCTAGCACTCATCACAAGGCAGAATCTTGCTCAGATGTCTAGGGAGATGNTACATATTCCAGATCAATCAAATCTCCAGGATATACAGAAAGGGGTTCCTAGCTCTACACCCTGAACAACCTAAAGATAGAACACAGCATTATGCTACACTTCCCTACAGCATGACTTTCTTAATTCAAGTGAGACCTCACATTCAAAACTTGGAATGATAATATAATGATGAATATAATGTGTACGTGCCAATACTCTATATCAGCTATTCCTTCTCTTGTATTGCCCTCTTCTTCCCATTTTCTGGACTAACAGTAAGCCATCTCTCCCCACCAGGTCAAAGCTTACCTTTTAAGTTCTANCCCAATGGAAGGTAACTTCAACTTTAACCAAACCCGCTGTCTCTGTAATGATTATCGGATAAACTTCTACTGGGACTTCCCAGTCTACNGTAAGTAGGAAGAACTACCTGCCAAAGAGGAAACATTAGAAACAAATATGGCCNCAGAACTTCCAGGTGGAAGAGTAGAAAGGCAAGGTGGTGGGTGGAAAGGAAGCCCACAAGGGCAATTCCTGGGTTCTAAAGCTGTAGAAAGCATTGGATAAGAAANACTAAACAGGATATTGATTTGCAAATGATTTGTGAAGCTAAATGCCGGGAGGCAGCTAGATACCAGCTAAATACCTGGTCCTAGCAGGAAAAAAGGAGGACCCCAAAGTGTCTGAGAAGATGACCTTTGTGTTCATCTCTTCCAGAAACCTTCAATTTTGCAATAGTGGTTGAAATTATTAAGGAGAGAAACATCTGCCCTAACGACGTGGCAGTGGTGCCCATCAGTGGAGACTTGTTTTATACTCATCGTACTGTGGCCGTGCCCTAATGGAAACCTCTTATGTCTCTTTCAAAACCAATGTAAATTTTCTCTAAGTAAAATTGACTGGAATATCCATGACAGTGGTTAAATAAAATTCTTACAAGCTTCTCCATGTATTACTGTGTCTTGCCTCCAAAATCCTCCTCAAAGTCAACAAAGTACCCCAAATNTCTTACATTAGTCTCTCAAAGAACCATTATTGAGATTTTAATGAGTTCTTACTATNCATTGACATGAAAAAGGAAAGAAGGGCCGGAGCATTACCTCAGTGGGCAATATGCTTGCCACGCAGGTGTGAAGACCTGGCTTTGAATCCCAAGCAGCCATATAAAGCCAGAAATGGTAGCACACATTTGTGACCCCAGTGCTTCTACAGTGAGACAGGAGGCAAAGACAGAAGTCTCCCCAGAAGTTCTTGAACACGCTAGCCGGGTGTGTGAAGTGGTGAGCAACTGTGGATGTTCTCTAAAACTGGGTAGAAGGCAANGACCAACACTTGCTATTGTCCTTTGATTTTCATAAGTCTTCCATAGCACAGTAGCAACCACACTCACTCATGCACACAAATCATACAAATGCACAACAAAAAAACCTTTTAACGAGAGGAAGAAGAAAATAGAGAAGAGAAGAGCCTCTCTCGAAGAGTAGAAAGCTGACTGCTGTGGTGGTCCAAAACCTCGACAAATTAGAGGGAGATCCAGGGCAGAGATCCAAGCTCTATATTGNTTGGCTTTTCTCCATCCCATTGCCATCCAGGAACTCCACCTTTGGATTCCAAGAGAGGGGCGTGATTTGAAACCAGGGAGCTGGGACAGTCTGTGGTCCTCATCATGAACTGTAGCATTGTGTGACATTCTGTTGCTTCTCAACCAGAAGCTGTGATTCTCCAGAGCACTGGATACATCTTTGCCTATGGAACTCAGGCATANCAAATGTGGCTGGCCGTGAATGAAGGCAAAGAGCCCTGAGGTGCTTCCTCCNAGAGGCCCCACTACCTCTTTTTGGTAGAAGTGAGACATGAGCAAGGGTAACAAAGTAGGTGAAGCAAATTCTGGCAGATAGAAAAGCAGGTCTCAAGAGCCCAAAGCATGAAAAGGTAGCACATGCTCCACAGGTAAGCTCTCTGGTACCGGGCATGAGTAAGTGGAAGAGCTAAAGAGGATGCTACAAAAAGGATCGGAATCAGGACAGATTGTGCATATCTAGACAAGAAAGTTGAAACACATCCCCCAGGCCAGTGATCATAAATGAGGATCTGAATCCTGGAAAGGGAAAGAAAGTTGTTCAAAAGATTATCTGAAATGTTATTAGGATACTAACACCAATTGTATGTGTCAAATATGGGCGCTGAAGCCCATACTTCCTTCTGGAGGTAAGGCATTNTCTTCTATAGTCATTTACATCTTTGCAGAGGGCACAAAACTCTGTTTCCTTTTAGAGTGTCCTTCCTAAAGGTACTTTTTCCTGGTATATTGATGTTCAACACTTGCATCAGACTGTCTCTGTACAACCCTTTCTTAAGCCTGGTTGGGGCAGATCGCTACCTTTCTGAAGATATTTATTATTTCCCAGGACTAAGATTATCAGTCTTGTTTTGTGTCTATAATCATTTCCCTGAGCCTTTGCTTCAATTTTATATCTGCTGTAAAAAACTCAGAAAGTCACATTTAAAGTATAATTTGAATTGTCTGGTATCCTCAGTGTATGCTTTTTAGCTTTTTCTTAATGTTTGGAGCACACTAGCTGTAAAGTAAATATCTATTAATATTTTACACTAAGAAGAAATTAATAGTCTTCAATTATAGTAAACATAATCATATATATTTTATTATATATAAGCATATGTATATATATGCTTAGTCTGTTTGCAGCATGCTTAGGCTTTCTGGATTGGTCCTAATTTCTTTCTATTTCCATTTTGGAACAATAATTACTTAAGGACAAAACTACCATTTAAACTTCTTTCTCATCTGAAAATATTCTCATTTTTTTTCTTTAATTTTTGGTAGCTTAAAGCTCAGGTTGAGTCCAATCTCTACTGTACCATTTCCACTATATGATGCATTAATGTTCTTCCCATCAAATTTATAATTTGTGGCTCTGCCTATGATGAGCAGTGTGTGCACACAGCCCCTTGCTTCTTGTGATGTTCAATATTGGATCTTTATAGAGTCCACAAGCATACAACAAACTTCTTTTCTGCAAAATAGTACTCTAATATAAGTGGGATGACATACATCATTTCAGAAGCCTGTTGGTCAAATCTGCAANCTTCTTCCTGGTTTTACTAAACTGTAGCTAATATCACTAATTTATAATATATGCCTATTCATCCAAAGCATCTGCCAGATGGTATTGAAAAATACAGGTCTGATTATGTAAAAGTTTGAGCCTTCTGAAGAACCTCTACCCTCTGTTTTATTCTCTAGATATTGCTCAATCTTGGGCTCTTTTCTACCTACCAAATAAGAATGGTTAAATGCAACGTTCCTGAGAACAAGAGATACTGCTTCCAAAATCCAAGTCTACTTAGCACTCCTAAGATTTTATTAGATTTAGGTTTTAAAAAATGTAATTCCCCAGTCCATTAAATACCTAAAATCTTCTCTGTTAGATAGCCCTTACATACCTGCAATGTACATGTATCTAGAGAGATATCTATGGTGTCAGTCTGTTGCTTCCTATGCCAGAGATTCTAACACAAGATGAACTACCAACCTATAAATGAGTATTGTGTCCTAAAGCATGCATGTCAGTGTATCCAAGTGGTACAGTTTCAATGCTAACATCACATTGAAATATCCTCCTGCTTTAAAAATAGAAGGAAATTGTCATTTTTAACAACATATATAAATGTGGACGGCCTCATGGACTTTCCCCCATCCACCTCAGCATATCTACTTTTGTTGTCCCTGTTCCACTCATGTTTAGATCTTATGGGTGTAGCTTTTGACATTCATTCCTAGCAGATACAGGCTCACAGCAAACTCCCTGAACTTCTGGCTCTTATGGTCTTTCCACCCCCTCTTTGCTGATCCTTAGCTGCAGGAGTTGTTTTACCATACACAAAGAACTACAGGCAACTAAGGGATGCTGAGAGTGGGAAAAATAGTCTTCCCCAGGAAAGAGCACACCAATTTATTACCCAATACCAAATGGGCAGTCCTGAAGATACATATAGAGATAACATTATATAGACTGAGCAAGTTATGTTTAGGAATATATATGTACACACATATATGCATATAACAACAATGAAAAAAGAGGCTGTCAATTTGAAAGAGAGCAAGCAAGGATATATGGGAGAGTTTGGAGGGATGAAAGAGAAGGGGGAATGATATAATTATAATCTCAAAAGAAAAAGAAATATTTTTTAATCCTGGAAGGCACTAGACTAGATAACAAAAGTCAACCAGAAATAAAAATCCAGTATGTTCCTACTTATAAGAGATCAGTAAAATAGTCAAAGTCATAGAAATGGAGATTCTCCATGGTTCACACTGCAGATGTCTGGAAAAAGAAGTCTTTTAGGTCCTTTTTTATGCCTTTGCCTATCCCCAGTATCTACCTACATTGCTATGCCCAACAATTCCCACCAGGCGCTATCTGAATCTTTCCTAGCCCAGTAAGAGTACAATGTTGTCAGACACAGGAGAGCCAGAAATGGTCAATGGGTAAAAGAGACACTTCCAAACCCCAGCAAGTCTTCAGCACTTACTTGGCATAGATATGGGAAGTCTTGTTTGTCTGGAGTAAATAGAAGTACTGTTTTTGACATTGTTTGCCAGCTATTTGCCTTGGGATTGTGCTGTAGTTTCACCGTTGTAAGTAGCTCTTCTACTCTACCTCTAACTCATTTCATTGTCTTGCATATGTCAACATCACATTTTGTAGCTAGTGTTCTCCACATTTTCAGAAGGAAATATCCCATTTAAATCTTAGTCTTAAAGTCCTCTCTTGGAGCACACTACATTAATAGCCAAAATGTACAAGAAATATAGGGAATAAGCTGGGGTGCCATCAGCTCCTAAAGGACAGCAGAGGAGAAAAAAAAGTATTCCACCTTATCAGAAACCAGAACATAAAATTATTATAGAACATTTCTATGTACATCTTTTGGGTGTGGACACTTTAGTTAAGTCCATACTTTTATGAGACTTAATAAAATCAAAATAAGCTTCATTGNAATGTCATGCTTCTGTTAAAAATTGTGGTAGAGATAAGAAGAGTAAGCAGGGAGTACTTTGGAAAAATAACCTATAGCCAGGACATAAATTGTTAATAAAATATGCATACCTGAAAGGACCAAAAATTGTAAAATCAAGAATATCAACACAAGGCAAGGACTTTGTTCTCTAGACTGGGAAACCAAAGACCCAGAACAATGNGGAAACTATCAGGTATAGAAATAGAAAACTTTCCCTGGTTTAAGAGAGACACTCCAAGCTCCAATTTTAAGACATGGACAGAAATCTAAATGTCCATCCAATTAATCCAACAGAACAATAGAGAAGGAAGCAGAAAAAAGCCAAAAGAAGTAAACAGGGAGAATAGCCCAATAAGAAACATTAGAAAGAAAAAAATGTATACAGCAAAAATAATGCAATTTAAAGTGACCTTCCATGAAATGGACTCAATAAAGAAAATGTTATAGTTGCCTTGAGCTGAGCTTTGCCAATGAAGTACATGTCAGGACACCNTAGACTAAGTGCCCAGAGAGTTGGAGAGAGAGTCCTATGCTTCAGAAAACACAAGCCAGAGGCTGAATTCATTTTGCCTGGAAGGGCGGGTGCAGCAGAGCAGGTGGGTGGGCATAGCACCAGAAGAGAAGCACTGGCATTCGAAGTAAAGAGTCACATCATCTAACCTCCATTATTGTGAGGTCTCATAAAAGTGTAACCTCAGCTGAAGGGTCTACACCATCTCACTTCAGTAAAAATGGCAATCATGAAGAAAACAAATNAGAAATCTTGGCAAGGATGTGAGGAAAGAAGAACCTCTATTCATTGATAGTGGGGGTTGTAAACTGGTGATACTGCTATGAGAATCTATGTCGTGATTTCTCAAAACTTAAAGATAGAACTTGTAGCAGGAAGTTTTCCTGTGTTGTCCCCCCCCCCAGGTCCCTCAGCTGCTCAGTCCCAAGTAAACACACAGAGGCTTATATTAATTACAAACTATATGGCCTATGACTCAAGTTCATTATTAACTAGCTCTTATACCTTAATTCAATCCATTCCTATTCATCTGAATTTGGGCACGTGGCTTCACGGTGTTACCTACTCTGTCACATCTTGCTTCTCCTGGCAGCAGCAGGAGTGCGTGCCCCGACCCAGTCTTTCTCCTCTCTCTCTATCCTTCTTGGATTTCCCGGTGGCTCCATTTTGCCCTGCTATAGCCCAATGCAGCTTTATTTATTAACCAAGGGCAGCAAAACATATTCNCAGCATACAGAAAGACATCCCACAGCAAGAACTACCCAAGCTCAGCTCTAAAACTGGTGGGTGAACACCCAAATGATTCTANACTTATCACAGAGACTCTTGCATGGCTTTGCTTATTGCTGCTCTGCTCACAAAAGCAAGGATATGGAATCAGCCTAGATGCCCATCAATGCATAAATGGATAACGAAAACACAGTACATATATATATATATATATATATATATATATATATACTCAGTAAAATTTTATTCATCCACAAAAACTGGAAATATGAAAATTTCAGGAAAACAGATGGCTCTGAAAATTATTTTATTTTACGAGGTAACACAGACTTAGACAAATATGCCATGTACTCTCTTATTTCCACATTCTAGTTATTGAGATTTAGAATATTAACATTATATGTGTACATGCACACACAGGCATAAATGTTAATATAGTTCATGAAACTGGAACATGGATCATGAGAAGAAAAAAGAGTTTAAGTGAAAGGAAGAGGGTAGCAGAATACATATGGCATGAACATGGAAAGAGGACTTCTGCAGTGGGAAGGTTACATGGTTGGAGAGGGAATGGAGGAGAGAGCAGGGAGGAGGATTAACTAAAGCAAAGTGCATGTGAAAACACTATAAGAGAACCTTCTACTACATGCTAACATTGAAGATAGAAAANAGGCTGTAACTTAGAAGGCAGGCAGGTTTCCCATAAGTACATCAGTTTAAGCCTTTTTCTTTAGTTTACCAGTATTAAAATGTGCCAGAATGGGTTTGACATTTCCATTTTGTACTCCAACTATGCCAAGGTTTTCTCTTGGAGAATATGAGATACCTTCCTCAAATAAAATCACATCTGGCTCTTTCCTGTAGTTTTCCAAAAATATTAAAAATATTCCCTAATGATTCTCTGAATTTGATTGGAAACTTTCATAATACACTGCCATTTCACCTCTAATTTTGGTAATTTAGATCTCATCTCTTACAGTTAATTTAGCTGAATGTTTGTCAATTTTATTTTTTTCCAAAGAAAATAATCTTTTTTGTAGTTCTTTTGTTTATTCTTTAAGTCTCCATTCTATTAATGTCTGCCTTGATTTTGGTATTTCTTTTGCCACCTACACCTTTAGGGTTTAGCTTCTTTCCAGTTTGGTTTGTTTTGTTTTGTTTTGTTTTGTTTTGTTTTGTTTTGTTTTGTTTTTAGAACCTGAGGTGTGATGTTGTGTTTTTTATTTGAGATAATTCTGATAAACACTCACAACTGCCATGTCTTTCATTCTTGTGGGAAGCAAGGAACTGGAAGAAGTTGCTTTGTTTCTTAGTCTAAGACAGAGTTATCAGCATGTTTGCATGAACTGCCGTAACCTTTCTTAGCCTTGGGTCTTTTCTGTTGGACAGGTAACTCCACTTTTGTTCCAGTTACCAGACACTTTGCCTTTGTTTTAGCTAATGACATTGCCAAAATCTACAAGTGTATTTTAAATATTTTATTTATTTAATTAGTGTGTGTGTGTGTGTGTGTGTGTGTGTGTGTGTGTGTGCACGCGCACATGTGTCAAGACATATCTGTGAAAGTCAGAGAACAATTTTCTGGACTCAGTTCTTTTCTGACATCTGTGGGATCTAGAAATTGAACTCAGGTCACCAGGCTTGGTGCCATCTTGTCAGTCCTACAAATGAAGTTTTTATGGAATAGAAGATTTTATTTACCTGGGCAATCCCCAAGGTGCTTTATATAACTTATCTCCCTTCTAGCTCTTCCTCAACACACACAAAGTAGCTTTGCCATTTGGACTCTTGTTCCAAATGAGAGACTATGTCTATCTCCTTAAAACAAGGCCCAAGGAGGAGNATAAGTTTTCTTTTAGTTGTTCAAAGCAGAATTTACTTGGAATATAATAGGGGCTCAGCTAATGCTCTGTTTAATCATGAGAACAAATTAAGAGTTTAAAATAAATAACACTGGGTAAAAAAGTTTTTGTAGGGAAGGAAATTCACTGGCAGAGCTAGTTCCAACCTATGCACCCTACACTTCTCAGCCACTCATTTCTAATCAAGGGTCAAGTGGCTTCATTAACTATCATAAAGAAACTCTGTAAGAAAAAACACATTTTTATTTTTATTTTTTTAATCTTTTTCCCTTTTATTAAACATAGATTCTTTTCTCATACAATAGAATCTGAATGTAGTTTCCCCTCCCTCCACTTGTTCCAGTTCCNAGCCCCTTTCCACCTCCCCTCCCAGCCAGATCCCTTTCTGACTCTCAAAAGAGAACAGACTTCTAAGAGGTAATAACCAAATATGGCAAAATAAAATACAAGATAAAGCAAAAACCACCANATCAAGGCTAGACAAGGCCACCTAACAGAAGGAAAAGAGCCCCAAGAGCAAGAATAGGAGACCCTGTAATTCACAAACTCAGGAGTCCCATAAAAACACTAAGCTGAAAGCTATAATATAGATGAAGAGGACCTGGTGCAGACCCATTTAGGCCCTGTGCTTGCTGCATCAGTCTCTGTGAGTTCATACGAGCCTTTCTCAGTTGATTCAGAGAGCCTTGTTCTCCTGGGGTCCTCCTTCCTCTCTCACTCTTACATTCTTTCTGCCTCCTCTTCCTCTGGGTTTCCTGAGCTCTGAGGGGATGTTTTTGATGGAGATATCCAATTTAGATCTGTGTGTTCCAAAGACTCACTCTGTCTGCATAATGTCTGGCTGTGGATCTCCACATCTGTACCCATCTGCTGCATGAGGAAGCTTCTCTGATGATGGCTGAATAAAACATTGATCTATGAGTATTGCAGAATATCATTAGAAGTCATTTTATTGAACTTTTTTCAGATCAGTAGTATTTGGCTTTACCCTGGGCCTATGGACTATCTAGTCTCTTGTTCTTAGTCACTCAAACAGTGTCAGATATGGGTTCCATCTCTTGGAGTGGGCCTAAGTCAAATCAGACATTGGCTGGCTACTCCCACAAGTTCTGTGCTACCATTGCCCTAGCATATCTTGAGTACAGGACAAATTGTAAGTCAAAGGTTTTGTGGTTGGGTTGATAATTTTGTTTCTCTTTTGGTAGCCTGCAGAGTGCCTTCCTGCACCAAAGACACGAGAACACAAGGCGTGAAGGCTCTGTGGAGGCACCAGTTGATTTCTCCAAGTTCAATGAGTTGTGGGGTTCTTGTCCTCAGCNATGGGGCCCTGCTGTCAGTTTTCTGAGAGCAACCCNTTTTCTTAGCAATACCTGGGTTGTTTGAGGATTTCCATGGGATCCCCTTGCCCAACAACTCAATTGAATGTAACTGAGCCCTAGTACTNGAAGCCTCCTTTGGGATAACCAGTTGGGACTTCNTATCTTTCATTATTAAGAGACCTCATTAGGATCACCTTCATATATTTCAGAAGGTTTCCACTGTACTAGGTTTCCATATCACCTCTCAAATGCCCCTAAGAGAATAGATTATATGGGTGGACTCGGGGCAGGTGGGGACAGGACCAGGAGGATCAGGTGGGGAGGGGGATGGGAGATAGAGTTAAGGAAAG
>LZPO01017451.1:33102-47088 GCA_001675575.1 Neotoma lepida
ATAAATAAAAATAAAGAGACATAGTAGGTTGAATGAGAAATGTTGCCAATAGGCAACAGTACTGAAACACTTAGTCCCTAGTTGGTGGTACTATTTGGAACCATTATGGAACTTTGGAAGGTAGAGCCTTGGTGGAGGAAANGCCTGGCTGAGGGTGGAGTTGCAGAGTTTATAGCCTCTCCCCACTTCCAGTTCACTCTTTCTGCTTCCTGTATGGTTGAAGACGTGATCTCTCAGCTTCCAGCTCTTACACCATGCTGCCACTNACTGCCCACCATGATGAGTCTTCCCACCATGATGGACTCTTCTCTCTGGAACTGTAAGCCCAAATAAACATTTCCCAAAGTTGCTTTTGATTGTGCTATTTTTAGCATAGCAACAAAAAGGAACGAACAACACATTTCTGAGAAGGCCAGGCAAATACCATGACAGGCTCCTAATAACTCAGTTAAGAACTAGGACTCAGTTCCTACCTCTTGAAACTGGACAGACAGTTTCTGAGGNAACCACAAACAAAGGGCAGTCAGTCACCAATGCCCCTGACAGTAAGGACAAGGAGAATTGCATGTACTAGGCCTGGGCCAACTACCTCTGCTCCAGGTACCTCAAGGCAATAACCAAATAAGGACAAAGCCTGGGACTTGTCCCGACTTGTCCAAGAATGGAAAAGCTATAGCCTTAGCCAACCCCTGCTAGCCCTAACCAATTAGAAATGTACTAATATGATTGCCACTTACATAAGCCAATCGTAGATAAAATGATCTAATTGACCCTGAAACTCCCCTTAGCTCTGCTTAAAAGGAGCTTACACATCCCTATCGAGGTTGTCACTATTGTGTATGTACAGGTGAATGACGCCACATACATGCCAGTANAATAAACATTCTTACTAATTGCATCATGACTGGTGGTCTTTTACNNGACTTCTCATGGACCCTAACATTTCCAACTTTATTGTATGAATTACATGATTATAAAGTCAAATTATATCAGAGCTTCCCATATGTGACACTTGCTGTGTCTTCTAGTGTCTTGTTTTGTCATATATCTATGGTACTTGCAGATCTCTTTTAGTGACCTATTAGCTCCTCCTTGAGCTTTCCTCAGATCCCCAGATTACCAACNCACACATTCAACTTCACAACATAAACAACCTAGAAAAAGGATAAGACTTTAAAGTAAGTGGATTTTGCTTTTCACAATAGATAAGTGAATTTCCTAAATTATAAATAACACCTCTAGAGATTGTTAATCCCACTGGTTAAGAATAAAACCACTACTATAAACTTAGAGTCATATTTGAAGTAAGCTTTAATTAAATACTGGCCAGGAAGATGGACTCTGGCCACCTTTCCCGGGTTCCCAGAAAATGGCCAAGTCACATTTTGCAGGGACTTAAAAAGGCCAGGGCCACCATATTTCCCATCAGGTCCAATCAGAAGCAAACACACACCTCCCGCCCACATGTGATCAAGCACATCTGGTGCAGACGGGTCAAACAAACATAAGGCAAACAGGAACTTAAGTCTTAACTGCAAACAGAACTCTCAGCCTGCAAGGCATATTTTTCCTGGTTTGGTCTCACATTACCCCCTTGAGGTTTTCTGTTATTGTTGTTGTTACTATTTTTTTTAATTTAAGAATTTTTTTTATTCATTTTACATACCAAACACAAATCCCCCACTCAGTTTTATGCTGAGTCAAATTTTTGACTCTGTGCTAGGTAGCTGTTTATATTGGGATCTAATAACCATCAGCTTAATGGTACCCAGACAGGAATTATCTAGTTACGGCATCAATGATGCAAGAGCCAAGAGTAATTAGCAGAAACAGAAGGGTCAAAGGCCCTGAGATGGCTGACATCAGAGTTACTATCTAGGAGGACCTGCGCAATGAGAATGGGGACCAGTCACTTATTTTATCTCAGGTCTCCTGTTTTTTGTTTTGTTTTGTTTTGTTTTGTTTGTTTTGTTTGGTTTGTTGTTTTGTTTTTGTACAGCCAAATTATCTCTAAGTATTTCTGAGTGCTTTGTGTAGAAACAATAATTTTCTCTTAAGGCCCTATTGTACCTCTTTGTTCTACATAAATCAGGNCCAGTGCCCTATCATATTGTAAAACTATTTCAGCTAATGAAATGCATTTCCCATCAGCATACATCCTGACGTACATCCTGACTGAGTACTTCCCCCCATTGATTGGAATCAGAGGTAAGCACATGTCCTGACGTATTTCCTGCCCACATACCTGTCGCCCACATGTGATCAAGCACATCTGGTGCAGATGGATTAAACAAACGTAGGACAAGCAAGAACTTCTTCCTAATTGCAAACAGAATTCTTAACCTGCAAGATACATTTTTCCGTTTAGTTCTCACAAGATATAAATGGAAGAATATAGATATGACATTCTCTCCCACTCAGTAAGGACTCCATGACTCATTCCAAACTGCCAAGTTCCCTGGACTACGTTATGCAAAGCCTAGAGTTGGATGCCAATAGTTCCTTTTTATTACAGATTTTGAAAAAGCAATACTACAGGGGAATCTAACAGATTCATGCCAAAGCTGCTGCATTTAGATATATAAATAAGTAAAANGAAAGACAGAGGGGCACATAGGCCAAAGTCCTGGTTANTTTCATCTGCACAATGCATCTTCTATCTTACCTCTAATACTTATTTGGGCTTTTTCANTTAAACACNCTAACCTTTAGGACACTGACTCAATTGGCCTCATTTTCTCTAATGTAAGGTAACTAAAATGAAGTTGTTGACATCTTATATTCTTTTTTATTTAAAAAATTGTCTGTTCATTTTACATTCCAACCACAGATCACTCTCTCATTCCTCCTCCTGCCCCACGCCACCCCCATCCCCTCTTCCAAAAGGGTAAGGCCTCCCATGGGTAGCCAGCAAAGCCTGGTACATTCCCTTGAGGCAGGATCAAGTCCTTCCCCCCTACATCAAGGAGGAGCAAGGCTTCCTACCATCTTATATTCTGTGCATTCCTTGAGATTGCCTGGATTAAGACATTTACAACTATTGTCAGAACTGAGTGGAGGGTCACCGCCTAACCTGTCACCTCCATGAAAATAGAAAAACAATAATCTACTATGTTTTATCCCATCAAGCATAAACTAAGTACTCAGAAATGACCCTGAGAAAATACTGCCCATGTTCAGCATCTGTTTCATAGGAAATGAAAATGCATGTTCAAGAAACATCAACANAAATTGAGTTACATACCTGCATTCAAAAGAGGTAAGCTACCCTTCCTGCACGAGTGCACACATGTGTCCCTGCACATCTGTCATGATGTGGTTGGTACCCTATCCTCAGTCTCTCCTGTCATCACTAGGCTGGCTTCCATGGTGCTGAACACGTTGCCACCATCGGAGTTTCTGCAAATGAAAATCAATGAAACACTAAGGTAAACACCACCTCTCTTATAACACATCCAGCACACATTTACTTCTGAAAACCATGCACCATTATTTATTATAAACAGATCAGCTCAATGTACAGCAAATCGTATTTACTGGCATTGGTGTCGTTTTCATGAATTCATGAAGTGGGACCATGGTCTGCTATGTGGAGATAAGCCTCCCCAAAGGCTCTCAGGACACCCGCAGGGCAAAGAACACATGCAAGAGATGAAAACCCTACACTGTANTATAACCTGTGCTTCATAAATNCAAATTTCTACAACAGCATTTACTGCTGCCCCTCAATTCCAGATGCATGAGACAAAGCCTGTGTCTATCCCAGAAGTACTGCTAAGTAAAAGAGAAAAGACAGAGCTCTGTGTTCTGGAGCTGGGCCACTGGCTCAAAAATCTGTTTCTATTCTTTGATATTTCTCTTTCTTTTTAAATGTTTTTCATTTTACTGAAAATGGATTTTTTTCTTCACATNATATATCTTAATTATGGTTTCCCTTCCCTCTACTCCTCCTATTTTCTCCCCTCTTCCCCTCCCATCNGAATCCATTCCATTTCTGCCTCTCATTAGAAAAACAAAACAAAGCAAAAAAACAGGATGGGGATGGACAGTGTGCTCAGTGCTTAAGAGCACTTGTTGATTTAGAGNATCTTGTTTTCTTGGTGTCTTCCATCCCCTCCAACTCTTACACTCTTTCTGCCTCCTCTTCTGAAGAGTTCCCTGAGCCCCAAGGGGAGAGATTTGATGGAGACATCCAACTTAGGCCTGAGTGTTCCATGGTCCCTCACTTTGTGCATATTTGGCTGTGGGTCTCTGTATTTATTCCCACATGCTGCAGGAGTAAGCTTCTCTTATGATGGCTGAGCAGGTGCTGATCTATGAGCTTAACAAAGGACTCATTAGGACTTATTTTATTGCTACATTATGTTTTGTTTTGCTTCATTTTTTTAGAACAGTAGTATTTGGTTCTACCCTAAGTCCCTGGGCTATCTGGACTCACATTATTGGTCNCATAAGCAGTGTCAGGTAAGGGTTCCANTTGGTGGAGTGGGACTTAAGTCAGATATTGGTGGGTTATTCCTACAAGCTTTGTGTCGCCATTGAATTAGCATATTTTGTACAGAGGACACCATTGTGGAACAAATGGTTTGTGGCTGGTTTGGTGTTTACATTTCTTCTTTGGTAGCCTGCAGAGTACCTTTCCCAGGGGACCACTTGAGCCAACAACTAAATTAGTTGTAACACAATCCTGATACTGGAAACTTTATTTGGAAACAAGAGATACCCATTTGGGGCTCTGTCTCCCCCATTAATTCATGGTTTCATTAGTTTTGCCTTCATCTTTGTATGTATTTTAGGGAGCTTCTACTGTAATGTTTCTTTGATATCCCTAAAATAGTCCTTAATTTTATGTCTTTCCCTATATGCCCAGCCTCCCCCTGCACTGATAGGTTTAGAGGCTAAACTATTATTAGTCTTTGATAAAGAAGAGTTCCTGAGGTTAAAAAAGGTGCCANGCTTTTCCATAGATGTAACACTATTTGATTATGTTTCATCCCTCAGTTATCTTATCTTATCCTCTCTTGAAAGCTGGCCTGATCAACTGAGACTTGCCCTGAGGCCTTAATGTGTGGAAAAGGAATATAACTCTTTCAAAACCGGGAACATGCTTGGCAGAGCCAATAATAGCCTGGGGCCAGGGATTTAATAACTTTTCCCTGAGGCCCTGATGTATATAGAGAGATCCTAAGAACCCAACTCTTCCCAATATAGGGGGCTATGCTTATCAGTATCAAGGTTACTGTATGCTCAGTCTGTGATGTTCTTGAGATACCCTGTGTTCCCTTGTGCAACATTATTTGATTACCTTCTTGCTGACTTCTTCCATTTCTCCCCCAGAAATGCTATATAAGATGCTTTACTTCTTAATAAGGTTGCTTGCCATAAAACATAGCTTTTGCAATACTTCCTGATCCCAAACTTTCTTATATTTTCTAACTTCTATCCTGCTTATCTTCTGATCTCCTGGTCCTCTCTCTCAGAACTCTGCCACTGAAGAATGACCTGCTGGTCCAGGTCATCTTTCTCCCCATTTTCCTGATCCTAAAGCAGTAGAAACTTTAACAACTGCAAGGAATCAATGAAATAAAAAAGCTAATTCTTTAAAAATTAAACAAGATTGACAAGCAGCCAAGTTAAAGGAAAGAGAAAGAAGACTCAAAAAATTCTTAAGTAAACAATGAATGTAAGGGAAGTGAGGAAGTTCATTTAATGAGTTTATATTTTAAAAAATTCTAGGGATCATAGCATCTGGTATTTGAGAGTAGCCCCTCCCAATTCACAGGCAACCCTGATAAAATAAAAAGCTAATGGAGCAGATGCCATCTCAAACCATAGGTAATCCCTAGATCCTGTCACCTCAGCACTCTATCTTAGGGAGAATCCTGGAATAGCTGACACTCTGAATTCTGCACTATCCCAACCCATCCACTCTTGGATATCACCTTGCCATCATACATACACAGGCTACCCAGATTCTCTTATTTTAGTGTTAGGTGGGCGAATCCATGGGTCCCCTAGTTACTCTAACTCTCCAAGAGTTTCTTCAGCTTACTTATTATCTTGGAGTTCAGTGAAGGTGAGCACAAATTCCCTTTAAAAATGGAGTCTGGCTTCTCTCTCCACATCTGAGCTCCCCACAGGTGGACAAAGCAGNCTGAGGGGTAACTGCTGTTAGAGAAGCAGAGGGCTAGGATGACAAGACCTTTCCTGGAAGTTTCTGGATTATAATCCCCACACATCTAATGTGTAAAAGGAAAAATATCTGCTTAGGACACCCAAGACCAAACACAAAGGAGATTTATTTGTACCAGAGAGACAGAGGTCAGGGGAAAAGTGAAAAAGACAGGAGATAAAGGACAAGGGAGAAGGGAAAGGGGACAGAGATATTTGTCCTAGAGTGACAAAGACTGCCTCTGGATACAGAGGAGACAGATGTGGCATGTAGGAAACTGTCAGTTTATAAAGGTACNAGGGGAAACCCNGTGTTAGGATGAGGTGTTTAATTGTAATTGAACAAGTTAATTAGGTGAGCCAAAGGGGGCTTTTGATTGCTGGACTTCAAAACTATGATAGTTGGACCTTGGTAGTCAACTGCAGGAGGAGGAAATGAACAAATAGTGGAACAGACCATGGTGGATAGCTTTAGGAGTGTAATCTAATGGTTTTTAGCAAGGAATAGAGAGTGGGGGAGAAGGGCAAGTCCTACTAGAGCCATGCTCACCATGCTAGGGCTGTCCAGAGTCCCTTCAATGTGAACCTAAGTCTTCTGGAAGAACCAATACACAAGAGGCTAAGCTGACCAAGTTTTTGCTCTCCGAAGATATGGTTAAAATTATATCAAATGTATCTGCACCCCCCAGTCATATATGACTTCTTCATAAATATATGCCTTGAATTTTCAAGAAACTTTCTCTGTATGCAAGGGAAGGCNATCATTTCCTAGAGACAACCCAGTTGACCTACAGACAGAAATCAAGGGAGTCNAGTAATAATAAAATTGGTAGTCATAGCTCAAATACAGAAAAATTTTGAGTTGAGGTCCTCTGAGTTACTAGGNAGGTAGATTCTATGGTATCAGAAGACAGAAAGAAGTGATTGACATTTACATATCTCNACAATAAGAGCAGGTTAGGAAGCAAAAGATAAAAAGAACAAATCTTACTTATANGAATTGGAACTGGACCCACCCTAATAATCTAAGAACATTCTAATCTCATAGTGACAAAACAAAGAAAAACTCATTTCTTATTCACTATAANCCAATTTGAAGTTCCAGCTGAATACTGACCTTTGTTGCAGAAGAATAAACAAGGTCGTAATGGAAAAGATCCCAACATGTGACTATTTCAGCTGGGTGGAGCTGCCCATCTGCTTCATTGTCTACTGGCTACAAATAAAAGGAGAGATCTGGGTTCCAGATGGTCAAGACTCAGGAGTGTCAATTCTTACAGCATNCTTTCTCTTCAAGTTCTCTCCAAGCCGGGAGCTNTTATACATCTCCTGATTTTTTGCTTAATTCTGGAGACTGTCTATGGTCAGATTGACAGGTAAGGCACTCCTTTTCCCTCACCACCTTCCTAGGATATGCTCCTACTTGATGAGGACACACATTGGATTCTCATTATTTGTGTTTCTGAGTTCCACTTTTCTAAACTCTGAGGCAATGTGTAGCTTCTCAAGCCCTGACACCAAATGACTAGGTGACATTAAAAGTTTCTTTTCAAATTGAGTTTTCTGTCTAGGTTTATAGTCTCATCATTTTCCATCAACATGAGAAGTATGGGCAGAGAGGTGAGCTTGCCCTNTATTTNGGGGATAAGCTATGGATAGGATATAATTCACNGCTAATTTTAAANTTTGTGTGTAGAAGCAAAGGAATGCACCTTCAAGACTCCCCTGGTGACAGAGTGGATGTCTTGACTCAAATAACAACAAAAACAAAACTAATAAATTACCCACAGAAAAATTATTGTAAAGTAAAAGGCAACATCCTCATCAACTCCAATATGTTGGGTTCTGTTGACCACAATGGGAGGAGGTTTGTTTAAACAAAAGAAAAAAATGCANAAACTTGATCATGGACCCTACCCTTCTACACATGTTCCTTTACACAAGGNTCCTCATGTGATAAATCTATTATCTAAGTCTGTGACTGAAGAGGGAAAGAAATACCATACTTCAATTCTTACAAGGAGAAAATGCCATACAAAGGGTTCTATGACTTTTGATGAGAGGAAATCCTTGAATTACAGGGAGAAATCAGAGTTCACTAGGAGCACACAGAATCTGCCAGATAGTAATGAATCCATGGAGGTTTGGATGGGGAAAATTTTACCTGCCAAGGGAGACCATTTCNGTGAGAGAGCCAGAGGACTGGGCAACACAGGGAATGATACCACGAGGATTTGAGTCGATAATCAAACTTTTGTCAACTAGAACTTCTGGTGCTCCCTACATCAGGCCTAAAGAGCAGTGAGCTGAANAAAAATACTGAGATGAATCAATTGTTGCTATAAAGCTGGTTGATCTACACGATTGAAATAGGAGACTCTGGGGGTTTCAAATCCTTCTGCTACTTCAACTTTTGGAAGGANGAGAGATTTGNGGCATTTTAGATAACTGTATAAGGAAAAGAGAATGGTGAGTGCACCNAGGTAGACTATGAAATTATAAACCTCCNCCAGGGANTGATGACTAGAGANAGNAGCTTTGTCAGCCCAGGTCTCCACATTCNAGGGGTGACCAAGACTGTGACTATACGTATATTTTGGCCTCCATTTGCCTCATCCTGTTGGATATGTGGGTTGGCTAGAAACATGGAATACTTTGAGAGAAGTCACATGCAGAGGATCCTTCCAGAGTAAAGTGTTGAACTTTATAAGNGTCTCCCCAAGAGTTGGCCCCTAGTGCTCTTTCTGCCTATCCATAAAAGAACATCTGAGTATTGGACTTTAATGTGATTTTTTTTTGTTTTGGCCTTTTCTACTGTTACAGGAACAATTTATTTTCACTAAATGTGAAAATTTCTCCAGTGAAAAATGCAAATGAATTTACAGTAAAACTCATGATCACTAACAATGTGGATAAATGTATGGCGGTAAGTGAATAACTGAGAGTTAACATGAAAAAGAATTATTATCATCAAGAAATTTCAGCGAGTTGATACTGTGCTAAATGCTTTGAAGTGTTTCTGTGTACATAGCTTTGGAACTCAGGGAAATTGTGTTAGAAATGCATGTGTTACAAATTCCTAAAGGTAAAGTAATAGGGTTATGAAGGAGATTGGTGAGTGGGTGCTTTTACCTGTGGGCTAAAGGTCTCACAAGGAAACAAGAAGAAAATTTAGGAGGAAGGAAAAGGAATGGCAAGCATGAAAATCAAGGAAAATGGCAATGTGACAAAGATAAACATGAGTTACAGTGAACAGGAAACACTACAGGTCTCATGTTCCTACCTCCTATCACCCTTGACTAGACCTCATACAGTAATGGTGGGGAGTCAAGAAGATGCAGATCAATATACTTTGGCAGNTCTAAGAAATATAGCAGAGAGGTGACCGCATTGTCTCTTAATGTGAGAGCTTATTTACACCCAATAAGCAGGGACACACACTGTCTTCACCTTCATTCCTGGGTCTACTTTCTTCTTCAGTTGTTCCAAACTCTTCATCTCCTACTCATTGTCTTTCACAATTCCTTAACATTCTCTTTGGGCTTTTAGAAAAGACATACAAAAAGAAAGTATGAGGGCTGGAGATATGGTTCAGTGGTTAAGAGCACTTGCTGCTTTTTCAGAGGACCCTGGGTGGGTCATGTTCTAGGGCATCTGAACCATCTTCTGGTCTTTGTGGAGACTGGGCACACATACATACACACACACACACACACACACACACACACACTCACTCATACACACATAAAATATATATGTAAATCTTTTTTAAAACTGAAATTTAAAAAAATCATTACAAAAAAAGGGAAATTTTTAGTTATACCAAAAGCCATAATAGAAATATAGGGTAAAAGTCCCTAATATTTACCCAGATAAAAATAATGCTAGAAATGCATTTGATCTGGTACTGGGCAGATACCCTAATGTTTCTCTCTGTTCAGTTTAGAACACAGTAGATTGCTTAACCCATGTAGAAGTCATTCCTTATATCCGACATTGATTAAAAGCTTTATATCTCTTGGCTGAAGTAAAAGCAATGTCTAAACACTAGTCATCCAGGAACTTTCAACCTGGGACTGTTTTTATTTGTACAATGAACATCTTTAAGTCTCAAATNATATCTGTCAATTTCACTCAGAAAGTACAAAGATTCATATACTCTTGCAAGGCATACAGGTGTCAATACTTTCATCTCACGATGACAGAAAGAAAAATCAGTGTAACAAGAACTGTGTCACACAGTGAGTAAACAAAAGTCAGAGAGTTGGGGTTATAANCTCTATTTGTTTGCCAGTCTTTGTCATAGTCAGTTCACCATACCAGAGCTGACAACTGGTGTCTCCTGCTTTAAACCTCTCTCGGTTCTGGAGAGGTTCATGTCATTCCCTTTGACCCTGATTTGAACATCTTCAGCCTCAACCCAGGTGAAAAAGAACTAATGCCCTAAACATAATGCAACAACAATACTCTTTGGCCCTCACATTTCCAAAATCAAGTACTCAATAATCCAACCCTAAAGCAGCTGATGAGTCAAACATACCCAAACACACACTCAAAGACACACACACACACACACACACACACACACACACACACACATACACAGTTTCACTCCATTAGATGGAAAAACGTAATATACGACAACTTGTAAAAACACTTTTAAACATTAGTCATTCACTAGGCCAAAGAAAACATTAGATGTTTTCCTTCTTAGACTAAATGGGGTCAACATTAAATTTGAAACATCATTTAGAGAGAACTTGCTAAGCATCAAGTGTACTCTGATAGTTAAGAGGAAATACTTGGAAGCCCATTCACACAGTGCCTTTGGAATTGCTTATTTTGCTTCATGTTCAATCCCAGCCTGCCTTCTCGGTATTGACGCTCTTTAACCCTTCCCAACTTTCTTTGCCTCAGGTAAAAGTCAGTACTGAGGACAACCCAAACATCAAGTACCTTTCTGCTCATGCAACATACACTGCTTGCATATGTACCACAAACAACTTCTTTTGGGAAATTCAAGTCTCTGGTAAGTGAGAGCATTTGCTACCTGCTTATGAATGTCAGATAACAGTGAATGTCAGGATATATCAGATCCTGATAACAGTGAATGTCAGGATGTATGAGAGCATTAAAAAATATACATAGAAAAGAACCAATGTTACAACAGGAAGAAAAGAGGAAAGTGAATGGAAACTGATGGGAAACCAAACTGAAAGGAAATGAGGGGACAGAAGGAGCTGAAATTAAGGGAAGGGAGTTAAAACAGCAACTATACCTTGCATATAGGAAGAGGAATCACAACATGTGATACCAGGATGGGGTAGGGATTGAGCTATATGAAGTTCATGAGTTAACAGTTCCGCTTTCCTTTTGGTAGCAAATGCTGTCTTACAAGGGAAAGCAGAAGTTGTGCCAGCTAAGGGCATATGTCCTGAAGGTGAGAAAATATACCCAGTAACTAACTACCTGCGCACTATTGCATATGAAATATCTCTGTAACACCATAAATTGGAAAGTCTTGCATAGATCTAGATCACCAAACTACTCACTGGGAAGAGTGTTCCTTTCTTGTATGTATCTCTGTAGTAAAATAAAATAGGGTGAAATGAACTCTGTGCTCAAATACTTATGTAAAAAATAAACTTCTACAACTTTACGATGAACTGTGTGCATCTTTTTTTTCCCAAAATTACTGCTGTATCTGCCCAAATAGCCAAAGATTGCTTAAACACTGTTTCCCGGAACACATTCACAAAAATGATACAATAAGCATTTGAGTCCTAGGGATTGAGGACAGAACTGGGTCCCACCACTTAGCATAGAAGAGAAAATGCCCAAAGTCAAGATGAGCAACTGTTTCCAGAGTAACACTGAAATCTCAAAGTAGAACTAACAAAAGATTTCAGCTTCTTCCAACAGTACAGTTCAACTATATCCAGCTGTCCCTCCCAACNCTCTGACCTCTACCTTTCTTCTTTTTAACTACTGGCCAGGAAAAGACTCAGAGCTCGTGCAATTGCAAGCCCGGGCATTTTGTGTATTGTGACTTTGACTTTCCTGAAAAAAAGGAAATTCCAGGAGTTGAGTAATGCCAAGTGTGAGTGCGAAACAAAGGCACGGTGTAAACATGAAGCACAGCCAGTGGGAGTGTATAAATCAGTAAAGCTTTTGGACAACAGTCTGGTGTTACAGTGGGAGTGTATAAATCAGTAAGGCTTTTGGACAACAGTCTGGTGTTACTTTGTCAAACACTTTACATACATACCTGATCATCCAGGACATTCACAATTGGAAGGGATGATGTGAGATGACATTCCCACACTCTGTTTCCTGGGCCAATATATTCTCTATCAAGGACACAGTGCCACTTAACAGCCATGCTTCCAAAATATATGGCACACATTCCAGGACTCTTATTCCCCCTCCCTCTCAGCCATTGCCTAGAAGAGAAAGGGATCCAAGTCACAGGAAGTACACAGAGAACTTGATACAGTAGCACTGACAGCAGAGACAAACAGAAGCAACGTTGTGATAAAGGAGTCTGAAGTTGAAATATACNCAAACCCATCCAGACCCCAAACCACCAGTCTTCACATTCATACCTCACTTCTCTCTGCCCACAACCTCCCCACACCCATCCTGGTTGCTGCCAGGACACAATATATAGGACCACAGGAAGTTGGTGGTAGAACTTTCTCCAGAAGCCTAAGTTCAGACAAAGGTAGATAGGTAGATAGGTAGATAGGATCTCCACTCTACCTCAGAGATCAATCAATCAAAGGAAGCCTAGCACAGACTTGCTAATCTACCTCCAAACTGCCAGCTATAGGGGGGAATGAGGAGGGGGAATTTCAACATAAAGTGGTCTTCAGTAACAGAAACCACTAGAAAGAAGCACTGACCTAAGTTGTTTGAATTTCTTAGACTTACTAGTCCTCCTTAACACCTTTGGGAGTGATATATATGTAACAAAAAGAATCCTGGAATGGGGAAATAGTTCAGTGATAGAGTGCTTGCCTGGCATTTGGAAGGCACAAAATTTAATTCCTAGCACAACAAAAAAGGAAATAAAAAATTTAAAAAGAGGAATTAGAATCTATATCTTTCCAACTAGGAAGAAATACATACTGTGGGCATAATACCTTCTATTTCACCTTCTGGATATATTACAGCTCCATAGTCATAAAAACAATGCGACACTGGCACAAAAACGGACATGTAGACTAATGGAACAAACTCAAAGACCCAAGCATGAGTATATACAACTTCAGCCACTTAATATTTGACAAAGGTGCCAAAAAACATACACTAGACAAAAGAAAGCATCGTTAACAAACGGTGCTAGGAAAATTGGATGTCCAAAGGCAGAAGAATGAAATTAGAACTTTATCTCTCACCTTGAACAAAAACTAACTACAAATGGATCAAATACCCAAATGTTAAAACTGAAACTGCTAGAAGAAAACATAGGAAATACCCTACATGATTTAGGTGTAAGAAAGGACTTTTTGAATAGGACTCGATTTGTTGCTCAAGAATTAATGTCAGCAGTGACAAGTGGGAATTACGGAATTAATAAAACTAAAAAACTTCTGCACATGTAAAGAGAATATCAAGTGGGTGAAACAGAAGCCCACAGAATTGTATAGATGGTATAGGGCCTCTGCCAGCTATTTATATGACAGGGGATTAATAACCAGAGTATATATACATATATACATATATGTTTAAAAAAATAACCTCCAGAGTCAAAGAGTCAAAAATAAAGGGGGAATCCATTCAGAAAATGGACCTGAGACCTGAATGAGAAGT
>LZPO01017451.1:86103-101328 GCA_001675575.1 Neotoma lepida
GGGCACACTCTATGGTATGAAACATTTGCAATTTACAAAGCTCTGCTCATCACAAGAAATGACAAATGTGGCGATGGACATGGTACCAGCTGATCTGCATNGCGTCGTGTGCATATGTGTCAGGGTGTACACTGCATTCTGTTCTCTATGCTATCACAGGCAGCTGAGGAACCTCCTCCATCAAGATTCACCAGACTAGTCAGGCATTAACCTCTATATAGGTATCACCCTCAAAAACAAGACAGTGCTCCTCAAACAGAACACTTTGTTACCCAATGGATATTTGGCAGTGTCTGAAAACATTTTGGCCTTTTATAATTTGACCAGGAGAAGTTATCTCTATGAGATCTGATAAAAATAGATTCTATTCCAATGAGAAGAAAAAAAAAGAGAGAGCTTCAGAAAGTTGCAAAGCTATTGAAAAGGTAGCTTAGAGGTGTGGAGGAAAAATAATGGATAATGTACTAATAAGAAGTGAGCGAACACAGCTGTAGGCATGAGGCTCCTTGCTGGGAGTGGAGGATGGGGCAGAAGCTGCATCCAGAAGGGAGGCAAGAAGTGACAAGACTTTCTCTCAGGACAAGCTCTCACAAGCTTCAAGTCCAGTGTCTGGGTTTGGTGAGANAGCAATTCCTTCAGGACATGAGTCAGAGTGAATAAGAATCAGACATATCATCTATATGACCCTAAGGGCAGCAGCCAGGCCCCATCGTAAGAGATAACCTATTGTTAGCTGAGTGGCATCACACACCAATATTGCAAAATAATAGTTGAAGGTAGAGAGAGGAGAAGCAGGAGTTCAAGGTCATGCTTGGCTCCACAGTAAATTTGAGGCTAGCCTGTGCTATGTAAGTAAGATACTCAAGAGAGAGAGGGTGTCCTGCTGTCAAGAAATAACGTACCACGAGGCCTAAAACAAAGAACAAACACAGATGGGGGGGCTCAGTTTAGCCTGCCACAGCCCTCAAATAAGCGAAGGCCCATGAAGGCAGCTGTGGGGAGCAGGAGGACCAGAGGCCAACGAGCCAAACTGCAGGTGGCAGGAAGCTTGGCTTAGGCAGGGAACTGCATAGAGACAGACAGGACCATAGGCTGTTGACAGGAGCAGTTCTCATTAGCTGAGAATGGCCTGGAATTTGATAGCTCTTAGCCTGAGGAAAAGAGGTGAATCNACCCTGAAGCCACCAATGTGTCATTCCCAGCTACAAATTCTGCGAACTCAGAAATCACAGCAGTGTACTTGATATTCATGGCTGCATCTATGTGCAATGTGATTAATACTCAGGGGGTCCTGAGAAGTGAAGACAGGTCTTCCGCCTGTACAGATCTCATTTCACACATGCCCAGCACACTTGGGAGATACTCCAGGCTAGAATGTTGGTTGGCTTGGAAGAAGAAAGAACCTGCACAGCCCATGGACTGCAACGCCAAGTGTGGCGCAACGCCAAGTGTGGCCAGCAGAGGCTCCTGGTACACAAGAAAGGGACATGACAACTGAAAGGTAATTTTGATCCACATCAGACATGTGTGCTCCAGCCTCAGTCATGAGGAAGATGAGAGTCCAGGAACTCAATTCATCAGTCCACATATGTAACTGATGCTGTCCATTTTCGAAGGACCCAGGAAACATTGGGACATGCCATCTTTTGACTTCTGTGCTTCCATTTTTCCTTTTTACTAAACTTTAGCAACATTTTTCCTCTATTGTATTTGGGGAAATGTTGTGATTCCACTTTCTTATTCACTATACAGTGCTGTGGTATTATTTATATATTTATTTTCACTTCTCTTTTCATAATAGTCTTTTGAGTTTTTTTTCTTCTTTGCTTCATTACCTCCTTTTATTTTCCCTACATATCTTTTTAAAATACACCTTTTGAACTTGTTCATTATTGAAATTCCTTTCTACTGTCTTGCTTTTTTTCATCCCCTACCATAAGGATTGATTTCCACTTCTCTTGTCTTTGCTATCTTTTCCTTAACATGTTCTCTATTTCTCCCCCGCCTTTCTTCCTTCACTTCATCCATAAATAATTTATTTATAAATGATTTATAACTCCATAGCACACTCTACAGCAGTGTTTGCATTTTGTAATTAGTGATGTTACGGGACTTTAATCCATTTTAAGTTCATCCCTGTACAATTTGATATTGGTCCTGTCACAGTAGTTCTTTTTTCTCCTCTCTGAGTTGTCCTGGGATTAAGTCCTCAGGANTCAATTCCTCAGTAAAAAGGTTAACAATAAACTGAAGCTAGATCCAAAGCAGCAAGAAACTCAGTCACAACACAGAAACTCTAGGAACATGGAAAAGCAAGACTGGATGACTGCTCTGAAAAACTAGAGCTCCTGAACTTCTGAACTCAAGCATGTTGAAATAAGTAAATTACCACATAAATACTTCAGAATTTTCCTGCTAAAAACAATGGATGACCTTAAAGAGGATATAAATAAGAAGCTTGTTGCAAGATAAGTCCACCAGAGAACACAACTACATGGACACTCTTAAAGCCAAGAAGAAAGTATTGCCAGCTGGAGGCTGCAAGGGGAACTTGCCCAAATCGTGCAGCCCCAAGCCTTATATCCCTTTGTCTTTTATCCACAAAAACCACATCCTAGTTGTCATACTTCAGTTAGCAAGAAGCAGAACTACAGCAGCCCAAAAGCAAAGTTAGTACATTTAGGGACTTTGCTGGAACCGTGGACTGGGTCTTTGATGGATTAGGTCTTTGTTCGCATTTTGGCAAATGTTAGACCCTATGTAATGGGTTTTAAGGTCAGAATGGTGCCTCCAACATGGCATCAGTTGAGCTAAGGTCTGGGAGCCTGTTATAACTGGATTCCATTCAGGACCCAGAGTTGGCAATATAGAGGGAAATTTTATCNCAGGCTTGTTCATTTGTATTTCATCTGGGTAGTGTAGTGACACTTTTGAATTTCAGATAGGGTAGTCACATGACAGTATTATTTTTCCCTTATCTATGTAGCTTCACATCAAGGTTATAGAGGAAAAAAATCCCTTCTACAATATATTCATCGAATTAATAATTTTTCATTCATTTGTTACACTCACTGGTGCATATACGTTTGTGTGTGTGTGTACATATGTGTGTACATACGTGCTTGTGTGAGGGTATGTGGAGCTTGATGTTGATGTCAGATATCTTCCTCAATTGCTCTGTATCTTCCTTTTGAGAAAGGGTCTCTCACTGAACCTGGAGCTTACTAATTTAGCTAGGCCGGTTGAGCAGTGAGCCCTAGAGATCCTCTTGTCTCTTCCTCTCCACATTGGGATTCTAAGTATGTACACCACTACTGGCATTTATGCTAGTTCTGGGGATCAAACTAGGTCCTCATGTTCATGTGGCAAAGTTCTTTATTGACTGAGCCATCTCCCCAGGAGATTTCCACCCAATATACATTTACAAAACTATGTGTGTGACATTTAACTTTCTACTTTTCCCCTCAGTGGTTAGAATAATTTTTAAAATAACTACAAAAAATAATTTTACTCATTATTTTTCTGGAGTTTTTTTGTTTGTGTACATTTCAGTAAAAAAAAAACTCACAAGTAGACTTTATAGAGCAGAAGAGAGAATATAGGGATGGAGGACAAATTGGTTAAACACTATATTCACACATCAATAAAGAACATAAAGAAGGAAAAGAACTCTGGGATACAATCAAAGGACAGAGCAAACTGAGACAAATGGTAATGGGAAAGGAAACTTCTTCAATGAAATTATACAAGAAAACTTTCCAATTTGGGGGAAAGAAAAGATATCTAAACCCAACCGGTGTTAAGAATCCCAAATAGGCATAAACAGAGAAAATTTTCTCTCCAAAGCATGGTAGAGACAAGCATGTTGTATTAATCAAAATTCTCTAGAGGAACAGAACTTATAGAATGAATCTGGGTGTGGCATTAGAATGGCTTACAGGCTGCTTGTCCAACAATGGCTTTCTATCACAAGAAACCCCAAGAATCCAGTAGCTGTTCAGTCCATGAGGCTGGATGTCTCAGTCAGTCTTTATGTCCTGGAATACCAAAGAAGAAGATTCTAGTACCAGTGGAGGAGTGAGCGTGCAAGCTAGAGCAAGAACAAGCAGGCAAAGAGCAAATGCTTCCTTCTTCCATGTCCTTTATACAGGCTGCCAGCAGAAGGTGTGGCCCAGATTACAGGTGAATCTTCCCATCTCAAAAAATCAGGATTAAAGGTGGGTCTTCCCACTTCAAATATCCAGATGTAGTCAAGTTGACAACCTAGAATAGCGATGAAAGTGCCCTACTAAGATCCAATGGAAGGTTGCAATCCAATGCTCACCCAGATGATCACAAAACAAAACCAAAAGTTGTGACTCTGGGAAAGGGACAGGTAGGGAGAAAGAGGACAGTGACAAGGGTGGGAACATAGCAAATAAAAGTATAATATCAGAAGAAAATGCCATCTCACCTACAAAGGCAGACATAAAGAATAACAGTAGAATTCTCATCTGTAACCCTGAAAGCCAGGAAAAATGAAAGGGCATGTTTATTTCAAGCCCAGAAAATAAATAATCTAGATCTATATTGCTCCTCCTCAACAAAAATCAATTTAAAATGACCTTAATGGAAGATTTGGAGCTTCGAAACTTCTCTAGGAAAAGACAGAGAAAATATTTCAAGACATAGGTTAGGTATGAATGATGACTTTCTGGGAAGAACGCTGATAACTCAAGAAACAATCCCAAAAATTGACAAATGAAATTAAAGGCTCCCACACAGCAAAGGAAACAATCATCAAGGTGAAGAGAGAGCTATCGAATGGGAGAAAACCTTTGCCAACTGCACATAAAAAGGGATTAATATCTAGAATATAGAAAAGAACTGTGAAAACAGAACACCAACTACCATGCAGTCTATAAATGAGCTATTAAGATGAACTAACAGTACTCAGAGAAAGAAATACAAATGGCCAATAACTATTTTGGAAAGTGTTCAACATCTTTATCTATCAAGGAAATGTACATTAGTACTGCTTTGAAATTCATGCTCACACAAGTCAGATTGCTNACAAGGAAAAAAATTGATAACAAATACTGGTGGGTATGTGAGGAAAGAGGAACCCTTTAAACTGATAAACTCTCCAGTCACTACAGAAATTAGTACAGAGATTTCTCAAGAGCCTAAAGACAGGCTCTTCCCATATCACCCAGCTATGCCATTCCTGGGCATATATCCAAAGGACTCTTAAGGCAACATATCGTAGAGATTCTTACACATCCATGTTTATTGTTTCACCGTTTACTATAAATGGGGAAGGGACACAGCCTAGATGTCCATCAACAGGTAGGGTGGATACAGAAAAATGTGGTACATGTACACAACAAACTTTTTTCAGCTGTAAAGGTAAAGAAATCAAAGAACACATTTAAAATATCATTGACAATGCAATTCTGTTTATGTCGTTTGTGTGTGTAGATGTGTCTGTGTTTCTCTGTGTGAAGGTCATGAAATCAGAAATAAGGTGATGAGAGAGGAGGAAGAGGTCTTAAGAAGAGGAGAGTGGGAATACATGTGACATAAAAGCAGAATGAGAGAGTGACTATTTGACTAAAGGAAAGGAGTCAGCAAAAGCAGCATGCAGGGAGGGGGGACCCCTGGGCATGGGGGACAAATTAGAACATAGTGAGACAACATGTGTGTGTGTGTGTGTGTGTGTGTGTGTGTAGCTGACATGATGAAACACATTACACTGTGTGCTACCTTAAAAATTAGTAACAACAAGTAACAGAAATACTGAAAAAATTGGCCAGACATAGGAGAAGGGTAGTGGCTACTGGCACTTAAAACGTAGGGGCTCTACTTAAAGGAAGGGGACATAAAGAGCCCCTGGGAGCCTACAATCTGAGGGCCCAACTTAAAAAAAAAATAAGTGGAGGGACAGGAGAACACATGTAATGAAAAGAGGATGGAGGCATAGTGAGGGTTAAGAGATCAGTTGGGGATGGGAGCAGTGAGATGAGGGAGGAGGCAGTAGTGGATGACTTAACCAAAACAAAGGATGTATGAAAAGGGTCTCATGGAGACCCACTAGTTAGAGTGCTGCTCTCCTCTTACAGCAAATCCCTTTAAAGAGTCTTCTCAGTTTGGAGGTGAGAGACAACTATAGGATCATTTCTTTAGTTATGTGTCCACCTGTCATCATAGATGCCACTCTGAGAGCTCAGCTGAAGTTCAAGACCCTGGATTAGCAAACCACTGCATACTTTCCCTGTTGGATATTGGAGATTTTCCTGTTAACTTTCAGGAAAATATTAAGAGCCTGCATTTCCACTGCATGCATCTTCTACAGAAATACACAGAACTAGAGTAGGAAGGACACACTCTGATGCATATACCAGAGGAAAGACATACACAGAGGACAAGAGAGGGGGAAGTAGATCAGGGCTCGTGTGCTTCATTCAATCTTTACTTCAATAAGTACCAAGTGCTGCCTTCTTGCCAAAACTTTGCTTCACCATACATTTTTAAATAATGCCACCACCAGAAACCATTATGAAGTGGCTGTATAGTCTAAAGAAACGACCCTATATCTACTTTCTCCCTCTAACCCTTCACCCTATTTTTCTTCTTTATTTTTTCTTTTTCAGAAACTGCTAATGACTGTAAACACAATGACTGCATCATTCACTCCTACCAACAGTGGACAAGGGTTCCCATTTCTCAACATCACTGCCAACACTTTGCATCGTCTTTTCATTTTATCACCCTAAGAGGTGTGGGATAATAGCAGTGTGGGATAATAGCTCCTTGTTTTTATTGTTTGGGGTTTTTGTTTGTTTCTTTGTTTTGTTTTGTGACAGGGTTTCTCTGTGTGTCCCTGGCTGTCCTAGAACTCACTCTNTAGTCCAGGCTGGCCTTGAACTCAGAGATTCATGTACTTCTACCTTCCAAGTGCTGGGATTAAGGGTGTGTGCCACCATCGCCCAGCTGTGTTGGTTGTTTTGTTGTTGTTTATGTACATTTCTCAATGGGTAGAGAGACCTGGCATTTTTTTTTCCACATGACTTTTTTACTATTTCTCTGTTTGGAAAAAAATATCCAAATCCTTTGCTCATTTTTAATTGAGTTTTTCTTATTATTAATTAGTAAAAGTTTTTATATAATATCTTTATATAAAAGCCTCATGTATAAAGATACATGATAATACAAGATAATAAATGATTTGCAAATATTTTCTTTCATTCTGTACACTATTCTTTCATTTTCATGTGTATTTTCATTATCCTTTGGAGCAAAAAAGTCATGTTTCTAATAAAAATTTAACTTATGTTTTTCTTTGATTATTTGTGTTTTAGGTCTCTTCTCTAAGAAACCATTGTCATTGCCATAACCCAAAGTCAAGACAATTTATAGGAATGTCTTCTTATATTTAAGTCTTCAATCCATTTCTGTTAATTTTGCATGAAAAAGAATACTTGACATGGGTATTTGGTTGTTCCACCAACGTTTATAAACACTATTCTTTCTCCCATTGGATAGCTGTCACACACTTGTAGAAAATCAATTCTTTGATTGACATGAGTTGCCAACTGAAATTATATCATTTTTTTTTACCTATCATGTGTCTTTTCCAAACTCCCTCATTCTCCTCTCTCCCACCATGTCCTTCCCTATCCCCACACAAAGTAAATAGTTCTATTTATGAAGACAGTTACATCTCACTTAATATTTATTTCCAATGAACTAATGGGTCTTTACTGCATATTAATGTTAGGAAAGAGACTTGAGTTCTGCTGAGAAATAATGGTCATTTCATACATCTATACCTAAATACAGATATCTACCTAGATGAATTACACAACTAATTCCTGGATTAAATAAAAAGAACAAGTAACTACCCACTGGTAAAGAAGCTGCAGAGAATTTGAATATAAATCAAATACAAATATGAAAACACCAGTCAAAATTCATTCTTTGATATTCTAAACATGACCTCAGTGGGTGTATGGCCTTAGGTGACTCACTTCTTAGTTTACTTGCCCTGAATGGAGTGCTCTAGGGTTATACCTGCTCTCACAAGCCATTATTCTATTATTCTGATTCCTATTTTCTTTAGAAATAGACTCTGTAATTGTCTTAAATTCACTTCAGAAGTTAAAATTTTTACTTGCAATTTACTTTTCAAAAATAAGTATGGCCATTCTGTTTAAAGGGGATAATACTTAATGAAAAGATACAATCCTGACCATGACACCAAAAAACAAGAAATCTCCCTCAAAGGCTGGATTGGTAAAGCTCTTAGCCAACTGCCTAAAATAAAGATGGTTTTCCTGAAGGTTCCCACTAAGAAAGACAGAACGTGATTGCTCACCAGTGGATGAAGTAAGGAATTGCTTCACTTACAGAAAACTTCATTCATCAGCTCCATCTCGTGGTGAAAAGGGCTAAGTATTACACAACTCCTTGAAGGTGCCAGACTTGCATTGACAGGGTCACTAAAGACTTCTGAATCTACAGAAACCAAAGACATAAAGTGCATGGCTGACACAAGAAAATTCAAACTAGCTACCTGGAAAATAACTACTTCAGCATGCCAAACCATGTATAAGTGTATACGATGACTGTCATAAGTTCATTACTTAGAGAAAGCTAAAAGTAGAAATATTTTATGTTTAAAATTTCTCTCACAATGTATTACCTTTTGTTTTAACCCAGAAATTTTTTACTTTCCTTTGATGCCAAAACCATATGTTGAATATATCATNTTGCAATATAAACACAGAATTAGCCTTAGTTAGAAACCATTCACCGTGGCAAATAGTCAGCTCTATGCAGTTTAAGGATGGAAAAGAACTGTTCACAAAGCTACTTATTGGGCTTTATTTTAAGCACATATTGGTAGAGGCTACCTGGTCTCATTCTTAGCTGAGGGGTTGTTGGCAGTTGATGACCGCTGGGGGAAGGAGAGTCACTTTTCTTTTAGATTCTGGCTACTGATATGTTGTCCACTTGCCAGTGGATGGCCCCCACACTCATTCACATATGTGCACAATAACTGGACTCAAAGGAAAATAAGTGAATAAATCTGAAATTAGGAGGGCCTAAGGGAGTCGGAGAGTGGAAGGTGGATGCACTCAAGTTATATTTACTCATGCATGAAAGTTTCAAAGAATAAATAAAAACATTATTTAAAAATAATTGGTAAAAAGGAAAGTATTTTCATATTAGTTATTTTTCTTACCACTGTGACTAAATATCTGCAAAGCCAACTTAAGGAAGGTAAGCTTTCTTTAAGCTTTGGCATGGGGGAAATGCAGTTCACTGAAGCAAGAAGGGCCAGGCAGCGGGGGGCATGGGGACTGGTCACCCTGGGTCCACAGTCAGGACGCAAAGAGAGCAAATGTTGGTACCCCACTGCCTTTCTCCTTGTGGTTCATTCCAGAATCTCCACCCATGGAATAGAGCTGCCCCCAGTTAAAGAGAATCTGCCCACCTCAGTTAATCCAATCTAGAAACTCCCTGACAAACATGCTCAGATGTGCCTCCTAGAAAGTTCTAGATCTTGCCAAGTTGGCGATCAGCATTAACTATCACAACTTTCCAAAGTGAATCTTCATGTGATTGCTATTATTAGCCTTCCATCGTCACTGCACTAGATTTTCCATCATCTATGACACCAGGGATTAGCCTTCACTGCACAGATATGACTTTGTGGCTCCCTGAACCACATGCCTCCCCAAATCTGAATGTAATAACCATTTGGAGAGAATAACACAGGTTTCATCACGCCCTGGATAACATTCCTAAAAACTAATACACACAAAAAAGGACTAAGAGATGAAATGCCAGATGCATCTCCACATAGTGTCTTATAACCACTGTGGTTGCCTTTGAGGGAAATGTTCACAGGGTTTGTTCTCTCAAAAGACCAATTGTATGATAACAATCTTTACTGCTCAGCACAAGCACATTTTTTTCAGTCAGATGATGTAAGTTTATTTCTTTCAACAGACCAACAACAGTCCCTTTGTTCTGCTGTGACTGAGTCTCCTGCCCTCTGTGTAGTGAGTGGACTATGTGCTGTGTATCTGATTGTCAAGTCTGTGTCTCCAGNTTGGCCAGGAAACTTAGTGCAAGTGGTGAGCAATGTCTGTGGCATCTTCCATTTTTAACTTCCAGCAAAAGGCAATGCCTGTTGAATAATGCAAATGAGCATATGCAAAGCCTGTGTCCTTACGTAACTTGCCACATAAAAATCAAGTTTCAGTGCAAGTCCAGTATTAACTCCATACATCCCAGAAATGGCATCACAATGGCCACACAAATATATATTCAATTGTTCAAAAGCTAATTTCTGAATTACTTCTCAGTGTTGCATTACTTCACACTGTGCAAAACATTCCCAGTCATAAAAATTTGCAACCCATGGTGAAGAAATAAAGTTAATTATTACATTAACATATTTTAAATATGCATGTGGATAATATGCAAAAGAAAACTTTTTTACATAATTTATCTTTCAATTTCTTCGCCATATTTAAATAACATGACTACAGCAATGTCATTTAGCATGTTACCTTTATAGGATTTCCACTACATCCAATAGACACTTCCACANCTTGCTATCTATTACGAATTTCATACTCTGGACAGATATTTCACTTAAATATATAACTCCTTATTTTATAGACAATTGAGATAAAATCTTGTTGATGTTTCAATTGTCTTCTCACTACATTAAATTTGAGTAGTATATTATTTTTTCCACATCTCTGGTCTTTGTTCCTACAGTAGCTTGTTTCATAATGGCTTCCAGGCTATCTTCTTTCATTATATCCTTTGTCAAATATGCACATAAAAGTACTCATTGATGGACAAAGTGGAACATATGCCCCTCTAGGGTCTACTTTTCTTTCCCTACTTTTTATAGAGATATGTATCCAAGAATTATGTTGCTTTCTAACACTATATTATGGATGTGACTCCACAAACCAAAAACTGTTTTGTAAAATATTATAATTATTTCCTATACCTTAGTCATTCAATCGTATTTCCTTATACCTGATAGAAGAATACATATTTTTGTCTTCTCCAAAAATTCAGAATCATTTCCACAAACAGATACAGAGTGCCATTGTTTCTGTTGTCTCAGAATTGACTCTAGAGCCCATATGATAAAATGAAGGTAAGTCCCCTTAATGAGTGGTGGGTCTTAACATATCCCCACTACCTCCAATACCTTACAAGGAAAAATAGCGATTTAAAATGCCAGTGTTCAGTTATTCTCCAGAAGAAATATTCAAATCCATTAAGGTGGCATGGGGACATGGATGTTTCTCATGAGTCTTTTGGGAAATCCAATGCCACTATACAGACCTGAGGAAGATAGACCAAAAGAAAGCAGCCAGTGACTAATGCTAAATGCCAGTNAGAAAGCTCGTTAAGAGACTTCAATACCAGCTCTTCTGCAACCAGCCCAGATTCCAATGGCAAACTTCTTCCTAAATCTATTTACAAAAAAAAAGGTAAAGTAAATCTATTTACATAAAAAGAAGGGTTATAGGCAGCAGGCTNGAGTCTGCTGTAAAGCCACCTGAAGGACTCAACTCATGTTATCACACAACAGCCAACACATGGATTCCTGACATTCAGAAGGGTTAGATAGCCAGATGGTGTTGGCCAAGGAGGCAACAATCTCAAGAAAGCATGTGGATAAGAGCAGCCAATGAAGTAAAGAGACACTCTCTCTTGTCTCCCACACTAGTTAGAACTTGAAAAGAGAAAGATGGATGTCTGAGAGCCCACCCCATGCCAGACAATCCAGACAGACAGAATCTTAGCTACAACTAAGTAAGAGAAAGGGAGAAGATAAGATTTAAACCAAATATGAAAATAAACTGAACTGTTAATATTTTTATTAGAAAATATAAAAACTGACCAATATATCATTGTGGGATGGCAAAGGGGAATTCAACACCACTCAGAGCCCATGTTAAGTTAATCCCCTTACGTGAGTTGACATTACCCATAGGGTAATTAAATTTAGTGTTTTCTTGGTTATATCAGCCTTTTTATATATGTCCTTACTGGATTTTCTCAGGAGTTATCCTTCTTGCTCTCACTGAGATGAAATCCATATCCTTAGGTGTTATTCTCACATGGCGTGGTAGAGGGGATGGAGTCTATCTCACAGTCTTCCATTGACTATAAATGAATGGTCGACATCTTGTCAGAATCACTTTTTAAGTTTCCTGGATATGACCTCTTGCACTCTTTGAGATTCACCAGTTTCTTCAATGGATTTCCAACTCTTTCCTGTGGGTGCCATGAGGGTTTATCAGTTTTCCTAAGGGATGTTTTTGTGGCCCTGTCTGCCTTTGACACTCCCTTGAAGTCTTAAGGAGGTGACCAGGGCACAGATCTCTATCAGAGAGCTCCTCCCTCTTCTTCCTCCTCCTCTTGTTCTTTCTTCTCCAACTCAGAAAGATGTTTTCTATCTATGTGTTGATGGAGAGAAAAATATTTCCCCTAATTAAATATTCTTCCAAATCTGACAAAATTTTCAACCTAACAGCCATGGTTCATTGTAGGATCTTCCCTGAAGTACAGAGCCCTCCTATTATCTTGGTCAATTATATGCTATCATAATAGAATCTCACAAGTAGGGTAATTTATTAAGATTTGAATTTTTGTTGTTATTTGTTTGTTTTTTGTTTTTCAAGACAGAGTTTCTCTGTGTAGCCCTGGCCTAACTGGAACTCACTCTGCAGACCAGACTGGCCTCAAACCCAGAGATCTGTCTGCCTCTGCCTCCCAAGTGCTGGGATTAAAAATGTGCACCACCACTGCCTGGCTAGAAATTTATTTCTTAAAGTTCTAGAATCTGAGAATTACAAGGCCAGATATTCTTCATCTGGCAAAGACCTTCTTGCTGCATCCTTCCATGGAAGAAGGCAAAAAAAAAAAAAAGTGAGCAGGAAGTGGCTAAACTCATTTCTATAATAAACACACTGATTGAAATAATACCAACCTATTCATGAGGACAGAATTCCTATGACCTAATCACCTCTTAAAATTCCCTCTCAAGTGTTCAAATTAGATGAGACAATGATATCACACCTCCTCCCCACAGGCTCATCTTCCAACATCTTGGAAGAGAGGGTAGAAAGACTGTAAGAGTCAGAGGTTGGAGAGGAGCGCTGGGAAGCAGTGTCTAAGTCAAGCTAGCACCATCAGCTGCACTCAGACTCTCACAGCATCTGTGGTAAATGCACAAGATTAAGTCACTCAAAATTCCAGCATGTATGAGAGAGGACCACACAATGCCCTACCTCACCTGAGGAAATATTGGTGGCTGATAGGTGCTGGGGAATGAAAGTCAGTTTTCTTTGGTTGTGTGGCCCCTGATAGATGGTGACACTACACTCACGTACATAACTTCAGGCAGCACTAGTAAGACTCAGTATGTCATTAAAAAGGACATGAAGTTGGGTGGGAAATGTGGTGGGGACATCTGGGAGGAGTTTGAGAGGATAGATATGATCAAATTACATCCTATAAATTTATGATGTAATTCTCTAAGAATATATATATGTATATTAAAATATATATTAATATATATATTAAAATCCCACCTCTCAACATTGTTGCATTTGGGGATCAAGTTTCCAACATATGAATGTCAGGAATCACATTCAAGCCATTGCACCTCCATTCCAGCTCTCCAGATTTAAAAAAAAAAATNGGTTGGCACCACTACAAATAGAAAACTTTGAGTGGTTTGGATTTGGCAACCTTAGACTTGCAGGCTATGTAGATCCTGAGCAACCATCCCCAGAACCACTGCCAGCTGCCCTCCCTCACCCTCTTGCTCAAGTCTCTGTGGCTGCAGGCAGATCCTGCCTAGCATGCCCTTTTGCTCTGACATCCTAAGAGTAAAGAGAGGCATGAATAAAAACCAACAGAAATGGTACCAGAAGACTAGAAATCAACAACTACACGTGAGATATTTGTACATATCTTATTTATTGCAAACTTATGTAAGTTGAGACAAAATAAACAAAAAGATGAAGGCTGGTGCTCTATAATATGTAAGAGCTGCTGACAGTCACTACGTTCCTCTCCTAGGAGAAGTAACTGAAGCCAGTGAGCCTCTTACAGGAAATGTGAGTAAGACTGGTCAATAAATACTATTTCCTGTTGCTGCCTGTGATGGCTAAAGCAGCTATGAATTTTCTTGTGTCAGTCTCTATGTTGACATTCGGGTTTCTTTTTCTCTGTAGAATACTTTAGTCGTTTTGTGATATCCATCTTTGTCTAGTAGTATTTTTATACAAACATGATCAAGTAACACAATATAATTTGGCTGGGTTTAATTTTTATTTTATTTGTTTGAGACACAGTCTTGCTGTATGTAACTTGATATATCCTNAGACTTGCTTTCCTCTTATTTCAGCATCCTGAATACTGAAATGATAAGCAAATTCCACCATGTCCAGCTATACAACTCAGTTTCATAGTAATAAACTTTTAACTTCTTTATTTTAAATCAAGTTAATTTAGGGTTGTGGAAATTCATGATTTCTCATCCTTTTCACCTAATAGGACAAGCTCAGAAGCAAATGGTAGCTGATACCAAATCTGGATGTCAACAGGTGTTGAGAACCGGGCCATATACTGTTCTACTGCAAAGCATATTCCTTGTTTAAAACAAGCAATCTGTCTTAATTAGGGCTGCTATGACTATGATGAAACACCAAGACCAAAAGCAACTTGGGGAGGACAGGATTTACTTCATTCACAGTTCCATATAACATCCATCTTCAAAAGGAGTAGAGCAGGAACTAAAGCAGGGCAAGAAGCTGAAGGCAGGAGCTGGCCCAGAGGCCGTGGGGGAATGCTGCTTACTGGCTTGGTCCTTGTGACTTGCTCAGCCTGCTTTCTTATAGAACCCAGGACCACCAGCCCAGAGATGGCACCACCCACCATGGGCTGTGCCCTCCCCCACCCATCAATCATTAATTAAGAAAATGCTCTAAAGGCTCACCTACAACTAAATCTTATATTTTTGGTTGTGAGCTGTGAGCCTAGCCTTTAATGTTTGAACCATCTCTCCAGCCCTGCCTACAACCCAATCTTATGGAAGCATTTTCTCAATTGAGGCTCCCTCCTCTCTGATGATTCTAACTTGTGACAAGTTGACAAGATGGCACATTGACCAGATTCAATCAAGTCACCACG
>LZPO01017451.1:128193-138237 GCA_001675575.1 Neotoma lepida
CACTATTTAAACACTGTAGTCATAATTGCTATAGGCTAAAATACTAAAATTGGTAGCAAAAGTTTAATGAGCCATGAGGTAGTTGCATGGCTTCACTGCAGCTTCTCAAACAGTGGTTCTCAACCTACAGGTCATGACCNCTTTGACAAACCTCTGTCTCCAAACATATTTACATTATGATTCATAACAGTGTAAAATTACACTTCTTTAGAAGAAGCAATGAAAATAATTTTATGGTTGGGGATGACCACACATGAGGACCTGTATTAAAGGGTCACAGCATTAGNAAAGTTGAGAACCACTGCCCCAAATCATCCTTTTGTTGCAGTAGTGATTTTAATGTAAGTGCTCAAATTCTCTTTCTTCCCACTGTGGGGTGGACTTAATGCATTTAACCCTCTCCTCAAGAGTGAGCAACACTGATTGTTTCCCAAACTAATGGTCATAAAATATGGAACAGGGAGGGGTATAGTTGATTGGTTTTTACTCTTTACTCTTGTGCTCTTTTGGGGGCCCATCACCCAGCTCCCAAATAAATCATATGGAGGCTTATTCTTTCTTATGAATGCTAGGTCTTAGCTTGGCTTGTTTCTTGCCAGCTTTTCTTAACTTAATTATCCTATCTATCTTTTGCCTCTGGGCTTTTATCTTTCTCTATTATACATACCTTTCTTTACTTCTTGCTCTGTGGCTGGCTGTATAGCTGGGTGGCTGGCCTCTGATGTCCTCCTCTCCTTCCTTTCTTGCTCCTTCATCTTTTCCTCCCAGATTTCTCCTCCTATTTATTCTCTGCCTGCTAGCCCCACCTATCCTTTCTCCTGCCTTGCTATTGGCCATTTAGCTCTTTAATAGACACATCAGGTGTTTTAGACCAGCAAAGCGACACAGCTTTGCCAAGTTAAACAAATGCAACATAAAAGAATGCAACACAACTTTGCATTATTAAGGAAATGTTCCACAGCATAAACAAATGTAACACATCTTTAACTAATATTCTACAACTGAGGGATGCTGATTTTACAGCACAGAAACGTGACAGTGGTTTCACCTTAGCCAAATGATCAAGGCTGGTGCTGTTGTGATGCTAACATCATGTACTCCTTGGTGAGATGCAGGGAGAAGCTCTGTATCACCCTTCCCCAAAAGCAACTCCCAGTATAATCCCAAGAAAACACCAAGTAAACATTAGAGCAGAGATACTTCTACACAATAGCCGGCCAGTACTTTATAACAGAATAAACGTTGTGAACACAAGAAAAGATCAAGAAGCTTTCATAGGTAGGGGTATGAAGAGACATGACAGCTAAATCTCATGGTGGAAGCTGGACCGCTCTATGGAGACCACATCTGCATTGAATACCTCAAGACTGGCTGCCTAGGACTTCATGCTTTTCGAGAGTCAGAATGCTACAGATCTAGAGCCAGTTTTCCTAGGCTATNGTTATTCCCTGTGATAAAGACATTTATTACCAACCTTAATATCTGTCTCAACATCTTTGTGATTATAAGGAAAAACTTGTAGAAAAGTGTTATCAGACTCCTAGCTTCCACCAGCCTTAATGCTAACAATGTTATGAGCTAATATCTGAAATCTTACAAAAGATATTTCTCCCCTCTGCTGTAAATTATAAATGTGGTGGTGGTGGCTGGGGAAAGATCACAGTAAAGATCTTGCTGTAGAAGCATAAGGACCTATATCTGATCCACAGCCCCCACAGAAAAGCTGGGAGCAGTTGTGCACACCTGCAATCCCAGTGCTGGGCAGACAGAGACAGAAGGATCCCTGGGGCTTGCTGACCAGCCAGTCCAGCCCATCATCAGTGAGTGCCAGGTTCACTGAAAGACTTTGATCGAAAAATAAGACCAGGGAGGTCTAGAGAGAAGACTCAGAGGTTAATAGAGTGCACTACTCTTCCAGAAGACCCAAATTCAGTTCCTGGTACCAATACTGGGTGACTAGAGAATGCCTGTAACTCCAGCTTCAGGAGGAACCAATGCTTCTGACCTCAGAGGGCATTTGCACTCATATGCACAAGCACACACATGTGCACACAGTGAAAAATAAATAAAACAGAATTTTTTTTGTTGTTTTTTGGTTTTTCGAGACAGGGTTTCTCTGTGTAGCATTGCGCTTTTCCTGGAACTCACTCTGTAGCCCAGGCTGGCCTCGAACTCACAAAGATCCGCCTGCCTCTGCCTCTCGAGTGCTGGGATTAAAGGCGTGCGCCACCACCGCCCGGCAAAACAGAAATTTTTAAAGATGGAAAATGAATAAGGAAGGTACCTGATATTGACCCCTGACTTCCACATGTATCCACACGTGTGCAATACACAGGCACATAAATAAGTAAAGATATAAATGTGTGCACTTGTGACTTTCTTTTATTCTGTTACTATGAAAGTTCATGTAATCTTTTCCACAGTGGAATCATTAACAGAAAACCTAAATCCATGTTCCTAGGCCATGGCAACTCATATTTGTCTCAGAACAAACATCCCTAAATCTCTTTTGAACAAGAGTTGTATTTCATGCCAACTGTGGTAGTCTTGGTTGAATCCTGAAACAAAAATAAAAGAATGATTATAGGNAAACTGGTGAAATACACATAAAGTCTATCTTTGGGTTAATAGTAATGGGCCAATGTTAGTGTCCTGGTTTTGACCAGTAGGCTGTGTTTATGTGAAGTATGCCTATTCAGGGAAGCTGGAGGGAAGGGTATTCAGAAATTCATATTATATTGACAACTTTTCTTAATCCAAATTATTTCCAAAATACGTAAAATATTTTAAAATAAGTAGTGATCAAATTTTAAAATAAAGTATTATATTTCTATGCTAAATTATCTCCTGCATACTTTTAAAGTAATATCAGTGTTAAATATAATTGCTCAATTTCAGTGGTTTTGATCAACTGGCTTAATCTACATGTGGGTAGAAATAACGTTTCTCATTTTATTTTGCATATTCCTTTTTATGTTAATCAACTTTCCAGTACTATAACAAATGCCCAAGATAATCCACTTATAAAAAGAAAAGGTTTATTTTGGCTCACAGTTTGGAGGGTTCAATTCATGTTTGACGCATTGCTTTTGGACCTAGACGAAAGCAATGCATCATGGAAGTAGACTTAGACAGAGCAAAACCATTCACCTAATAGTCAAAGACTCTCAAATAAACAAAAAGTTAGAGATTGGGTGTCCTATAATCTACTTCAAGGTCATGTCCCCTGTTCTAGCTACTTTGCTGGTGCTAGGATAAACACCATGACCAAAAGCAACTTGGGGAGGAAAGGGTTTATTTCAGCTTACAAGTTATAAGTCTGTTATCAAGGGAAACCAAGGACAGGAGCTCAAGGGAGGTCCTGAAGCAGAGCCCCTGGAACACTGCTTACTGGCTTGCTCTCCGGCTCCTTTCCAGATATCTTTGTTACACAGCCCAGGCAGGCCTGCAGGCCAGTGAAAGCAATTCTTTAATTGAGATTCCCTCTTCCCACGTATGCCAAGTTGACAACTGAAGCTTGCCACGGCAGCCCCCATGACCTGAAGACCCCAGATTCCGCCTCTTGACGTTTCCACCACATCTTAATAGCACAAACCTTGGAACTGAGAACATTTAGCCAGTGGGCCCATGGGAGACATTCCAGTCTAAACTTAGCATTTTCCAGGCCAGGGAGAGATTTGCTCTTTGTACTGAGATCGCTAGCATGTCACTGTTCCCTTGTGAACACACAAATGAGAAGTGAAATGTCTTTTGTGCTTCTCCACTAATAAAACACATACTTTTCAAAATAATTTCATTAAATGAGATTTAAAATACATACTCTCACTGTAGTAAATAATATCCCAGTTTCCTATCACCTATTTGCAAATTAAAATTCCCCAGCAATCATTGCAGCAGTGAGGCCTCTCGTCCTACTAACACTGTTTGAAGAATTACATTAAAATGTCCTCCATTTTTAAAAGTTTTGCTGCTTGGTTTTGGTGACCTAAGGATCAGACGTACCAAGTACTTGACACACCAGGTATTAACTCTGTAAGTTGTACTATCTTGCTATAAATTCTGGAAGCTGTCTTTGTGTATATCCTTCCCTAGACCATGGTAGTTGCACTATTTGGACCACAATAGTGCCTCCCTTATCCAAAGTTTCACTTCCCATGGTTTTACTTCCCTGAAACAAGGTCTAACATTGGCAAATGGAAACAAAACAAATTTTTGATTGTATGCCTCAAGAATAGTGTGATGAGGGCTGGTTAGATGACTCAACAGGTAAAGGTGCTAGCTTCCAGACTGTGTAAGCATGGCCACCTAAGTTTAGTTCTGGACACCCATGTAAAGATTCTGACACCTATATTTGTGTCAGGGTGCACACACACACACACACACACACACACACACATTATACAAACATACAATAATAAATGACAATAGAGCCAGGCATGGTGTTGCATGCCTTTAATCCCATCACTTGGGAGGTAGAGGCAGGTGAATCTCTGTGAGTTCAAGGCCAATTTGGTCTACATAGGGAGTTCCAGGATAGACAAGGCTACCAAAATAAATAAATAAATAATAGTAGCTGATGAAGTGCTATGCCTTCTCTATTGGGATGTAAGTTATCCTTTTGTTCAGTGTGTCCACACTGCCTACACTACCCACCTCCTTTCAGTGGTCACCTCCATTATCAGATCAAGTGCTGTAGTGCTGAAATATTTGTATTCAAGTAACACTTTTATTATAACAAGGCACAAATTTTTAGTGTGGTATGTTCTGGTTATTCTATTATTCATCAGTAATGTGCCAATTTTATAAGTTAAACCTCATAGATATCTACGTATAGACAAAAACATAGTATGTAGAGTTTGATGTCATCTGCAATTTTCAGGCATCCCCTAGGTGTGTCGTAATGTATGGGATGAACTTAAGGAAAGGCCACTACGTGGATTGTCAGATTCGTTCTGGCCACTGTGCTAATCCCTGAGAAAGTGAACGCAAGAAAAGATGTTAATTCAGAACTTCCACCCTGACTCAGTCTTTAAAACGTCATGCAATCAACAAGAAATAATAATTATAGTTACATTTATTATAGCCCCTTCATTCTTCCGAACTCGTATCCTTGTGCATTGCCTCTTTGCTTGAGAGATAAAGTTCCAGAGCTGCCCAGAGGTTGGCTGCACACACCTGAGAGGCTCTTACATGTCACACCTTCCTCTTTACCTCTTTCGCCCTTGTCGCCTTTGTGCCTTCGTAGCGCGCCCTCATCGGTCGACAAGGCTACACCCTCTGGGCCCGCCCCGCGGGGCGGGGTCTCCCGGAGGCTGCGCACTAGAACCTTCAGCGGTCCCACCTGCAGTTCGCCAGAGGTTGGCAGCTTACTGGGCAACTGTGGCTCTTCCACTGACAGCAACTTCACGTTCGCTTTTGCCCTCCGCTGCAGTATGGGGCTGGCTCCGCGCACCCTGGAACTGTTCTACGACGTTCTGTCCCCCTACGCCTGGCTGGGCTTTGAGGTGACACGGGGAAGCCGCCAGGGCTGCGGCCTGCGGGGAGAGTGCAGAGCAGGGCACTGAACACCGGGTTGCAGAAATTCCTAGCCCTAGCGATGCCCTCAAGGTTAGGACAAGCACAGACTGTTCGTGGGCCAAGGTTCACTTTGTGCCTTTAAACGGACTGTGGCTCTAAGTAGGGACCTGATTTCCTAAGGTCAAACATTCTTTTCCTATGGGCCCTGAGAACAGGGGCAACTCCAAAGAAGCAAGTCAAGTTCTGGGTGGTGGTGGTGGCGGTGGAAGAGATCAGGGGTGCTAGGATGCTGTACAGCAGTGGTTCTCAACCTTCCTAATGCTGCGACCCTTCAATACAGTTCCTCATGAAATTATTTTCGTTGCTACTTCATAACTGTAATTTTGCTACTGTTACGAATCATAATGCAGATATCTGATATGCAGGATATCTGATGTGCGTCCCCTGTGAAAGGGTCGTTTGACACCTCCCCCCAAAAGGTCACTATCCACAGGTTGAGAACTCCTGCCCTACAGGGTGGAAACCACACACTAGAATAAGGATTCTGGTATCTATTTCAAGGAGCTGAGAGTTTTGTCCTTTTAAACCAAGCAGTTCAGTGTGGACTAGTCATCCCTGCACTACACTTAGAGCCAGGAGACAGCCCTGTAGGCCACTTGAGCCATCTGTCCTCTCCAAATGCCACACAGGCTCCCTTTCTTATCTCTGCACCGATAGGTCCTATGTAGGTACCAACACCTCTGGAACGTCAAACTGCAGTTGCGTCCAGCTCTCATCGCTGGAATCATGAACGACAGCGGTAAGCAGGGAGAAGCCCTCCCAACTGGGCAAGGAGGGTTGTTTTCTGTGGCCTGAGGGCCCTGTCCTACACTGAGGTATGCAGACCTCAGACCTCCTAAGCTGGTAGTTTGCCCTCTATGGGAGGGGTTCCCCAAGCCTGAGACCCTTATGTCCTCTCTCACAGTTGTCTGACTCTCTACTGCCAGGAAACAAACCACCAGCTATGGTTCCCCGAAAAGGCCAGTACATGAACAAAGAGTTTCCTCTCCTGAGGCAACACTTCCAGGTTCCCATCAGCACACCCAAGGATTTCTTCAATGTGATTCTTAAGAAAGGTAAGGAGGGGTTTGGAGAGATGGCTCAGCGGTTAAGAACACTGGCTGCTCTTCCAGAGGACCCAATTTGATTCCCAGCACCCACACAGTGGCTCACAACTCTCTTTAACTCCAGTATCAGAGGACATAGAAAAAAAATTAATAAATAAGTAAATAATAGAGGGTCAGAGGAGGTTGGTGAATCTAGTGGAAAACAGAGCAGTTGGGGCTTTCTTAGGAGATCAACAAGTAAATTATGTGGGGAACCCAGCATCAGCTACCCAAAAGTGGGGGGGTGAGCAGAAGCAAGGGCTGAGCATAGTAAGTCCATAATGAAAGACTGAGGTTAAAGACTGCAGGTGATTGAGCCTGGGGGGAGGGGGCGTGCGGTATCAGAAGAAAGGATGAGCTAGTCCTCTACCAGGACACAAGGAGTAGGAATCTTAGTTTTATGTTCCTCTGCCCCACAGGGAGTTTAAATGCCATGCGCTTCCTCACCTCCGTGAGCATGGAGCACCCAGAGATGCTGGAGAAGGTGTCCAGAGAGCTATGGATGCGTGTGTGGTCTCGAGTAAGGGCTGGGCTCTGAATCCTGGAGGGAAGGGATGGGCAGCTAGGTGACATTCTGACCCTTCCCGGGGAAATTTCTAAAGATAGGATTCTGCTGTAATACCCCTCTCTCTGCTAGCTCCTTCCTGCTAAGTGTTCTCTTCTCCTTAGGATGAAGACATCACGGAGTCCCAGAGCATCCTGGCTGTGAGTGTCTGAACTGGACCCCACCCCTACTAATGTTACAGGGAATCTGAGAAGATAAAAGGAAAAGTCTGTCTGGGGGAACAAATGACTAGAAAGTTGGAACTAAGAGCGTTCTTTAAAGATTGTTCCATGGGCTAGGGTTGTAGCTCAGTTGTAGAGTGCATGCTTAATCTGCTTGAGGCCTAAGTTCACTCCCTAGCAACAACAACAAACATGTCTACTGTGGGCAATACATGGATAAAATGAAATTGATGAAAGAAATGAAATAGTTCAGTGTGAAAGAGAGGACCAGTATGGGTCCTAGACGGGGAAGGATGGAGCCTTCCATCCACAAGCCTCCAGAGACTCCTAACACAAACTTCACTAATATATGCCTATTACCAAGCAGGAGACTTTACGCAGACAAAAAGATAACTGACAAGTGAGAATTAAACAGATGCTCAGTGAGAAGTAAATGGAAGTGCATGCCAGACAGGGATGGGGCTTCAAAAGTCACATGTTCTTTGGGATGAAGTCAAGAAACTCAAAATGATCTTTTCCTCCTGTATATGGATGATAGTTGACACATAATCTCTTAATATATGAGACATCACATTACTCCTAAGCTAGATATGCAAAGAATGGCTAGTTTATCCTCTAGTAACTCTATCTAGTTCCTCAAAACATTTGTGTGTATGCATAATTTTAGCCTGCTTTTACTTAATATTTAACAAATCTTTCTAATAACCCACTTCTCTCAGTGGCTTATCCATTCCCCTGTTGCTCAGCAACTCTCTCATTTAACTATCAGAGATAGTGGCTTATAGGTCAAGTTGTAGCTTCTCAATCTGGGCTGTACACTGGCATCACCAGGAGTGCCAGTGTCACCCCCAGAAAGGCTAATGTCATCATCTAGGGAACGACCTTCACACTGGGACTTTAAAAAGTTCCCCAGTAGATTCCAAGTTGAAAGCCACTAGTTCTAAACTTTAAGAAGCATCCTAATCAGAAGCCCTCTCACTGTCTGGAAGCCAAGCTGGTAGCTGTACCGATGACTTCATTCCAAGCATCTTCAGGAAATTCTACAGGACTCAGAACCCAGCCTGAGACTATTAGGAATTCCAAGACACAGGGAAGAAAGCACTCTGGACTTGAATTCTAGTGATATGGCATTTAATCTGCCACTGACAAACTCTATGCCTCTAAGCAAGTAATAAATGGCCATTGACTGCTGTGCCCTCATTGTGAAGTGGAGAAGTGGGGTTAGCTGGTTTCTGTGATGCCCTCCAGTGCTGTTTCTGTGACTATGACATCTTTTTGCCATCTGCCTTTCCCACTTTTCTCAAGACTTTGGGAAAAGTAGACAATATGTCTTGACTAGGATAGATAACCTGTTAGTTGCAGTTGGGCAAAGGTCTTTCCAAGAAAACTTGAGGGCAGAGAAGGACAAGAATAGCCTTTTCTCCTGTTCCCACAATGCAGACATAGCTGCATGCTCTCCTTGTCTCCCCAGGCTGCAGAGAAGGCAGGACTGNCCACAGAACAAGCCCAAGGCCTTCTGGAGAAAATTAACACAACACAGGTGAAGAACAAGCTCAAGGAGACCACTGACGCAGCCTGCAAATATGGGGTGAGCAACTCCATGCGTATCCCCATTCCCAGCCTGAAGGTAGAGAAGGAATATCACCATGGGTGTTCATGTTCCTTTTCAGCAGCCTTCTCCCCATTGTGAGTCCTCCCCAGTTCTCCTAAAGCACTTCACCTGCTTCCTTCCTCCCCCTAAGCCTAGTCAAGGAAGGAAAGGAGGTAGAGGATGGTTTTTAAAACTAAGAAGCTGTGTGCCACATAGGTAGAGCAGAGAAGATGCCTCTTAGCAAACGTTTTATCTGCTAGTGCTGTGTCACCTGAACATACTCTACCTCAGCTTAATGAGCTCCTGCTCTATCACCTTCCTTCCTACTCTGTTTTCTCTAGGCCTTTGGGCTGCCCACCACTGTTGCCCATGTGGATGGTAAAACCTACATGTTATTTGGCTCAGATCGCATGGAGCTGCTAGCTTACCTGCTGGGTAAGTTCAGGTTTCCATTCTCTTGAGGTTTTGACCCCAGTCCAATATCCATATATCAGATGACCAGAAAAACAACAACAACACAAGTTCCTGGTATTTCCAACAAGGAAGCCTTATATAGGTGGTGCTGATCAAGGGTGAATGGGGGTGGGATTTTACCCAGGGGGAAGAAGGAAGCCTTCTAGACCTTGAAGGCAAGCATGGTCTAGAAGGTCCTAGGGCTCTTTGGGACCATCTCCTGCTACTAACACATCTGAGAACCATGTACAGACATCTGTGGTTTTCTTTATCTAGGAGAGAAGTGGATGGGCCCTGTGCCCCCAACCCAATGTTCCAGACTTTAAGATTGTCTTAGGAAGTAAACTTCGATTTCTCTATTTGACAAAGCTGACTTCCATGGCCCAGTGGACTGAAGCAGGAGTCTGCCTTAGCTGTGGCTGCCTTTACTTCTGTGCCTCACAAGTGCCTTTACGAAAGCCTTAAATTCTACATTTCCAGAAAATAAACCTGATGTCACTAGACAAAACATTTCTGGGTGTGAGTCTGCCTGGCTAGTGTTGGTGTACCATGATCCACAGGTTGGGCAAGAAGAGCTTTTTCTGGATTCTCAGCCCTCCTGACTCCCTAGTG
>LZPO01017451.1:139595-157498 GCA_001675575.1 Neotoma lepida
ACCGGGCCTCTGTGCCCAGCCTGCTGTAATACCTGCTCCCTCCTAGGTATCTTCAGCTTTTCCATTCCTCCCTCACTCTGGCCAATTATTTTCCTAAATCCCCACTTGTGTTTATTCCCTACTGTTCAGTAATCAGGAACATCTGCATTTTGATGTCATATTAACTTACATGGTAAGACTGTTCTGATCCTGGGTNCACACTTGGGACACCTGATGGGAACCAGGGAGAGCTTTAAACCAGGCTAAGCCTTTTTGCCAGCTTCTCATTGCTCTCTCCCTCAGGTTTTCTCATTTTATATCCCCTTTCCCCCTGGATACCCTATTACTTTCATATTCCCCTATCCTCTGGGATCCATGCATCTTCTGGGATCTAAATTCATCTTTACCCAGGTTCACTATGGTGTAAAACCAAAAGTACATCTCAAATGGACTATTCTCTCTGCAAAGGAGTCTTCTAGTACATGNCGCTCACNTAAAATAAAAAGTATGAAGACTCCCAATGTTTACAAACATAAAGCCAAGTTAAAACAATGAGTAGCTTTGTGTACTTTAAAGTTACCCTGGCAATAGTGAGTATAGAGTTTTAGGGATAATGATGCAGTGTCTCTGCCCTGTCTTCTCATTCAAACACTNTAGCTTGGCCAGTGAGATGGCCCAGGGGGTAAAGGTGCTAACTGCCAAGCCTGATGACCTGAGCTGAACACTTAGTGTTCATAGTGAAAAGAGAAAAGTAACTCTTAAAAGNTGTCTCTGAACCACTCCACTCCACACACACAACATGCACCGTGATACAAACACAAATAAATGTAGTTTAGTTTTTTATTTTAAAAGCATACCTTATGCATAGCAGAGGTTTACATATTAAATACCACAATAGAGTGATTTAATATCGTCTTAAACAGAAGAAAAAAATCAAGAAATTTCAGTTTACAAAATCCCTCACTGTACAATTACTTACCGGGCTAAGGTTTCCTGATATGGCTGGCAGGAAATTAAACCAGGCTCAGGTTTGAGAGGTCACAGCAAGACTTAGGCTGTGACAGTTTTTATTGAGAGAAATTAGATTTTCATTCCCTTATCAGAAACAGAATATAGTGGCAATTGCCAGGATCAATACAGTTGTGGTTGCCAGGATACAATGACTTTTACAAGCTATACAGGGTACACAAGATTAATGTCTAAGACCAGTTGTCCTGTCTGGCTTCCATGCCTCCTTGACTTCTGAGGGAATATACAGAGAAACAGAAAGCAGCCTGAATGCTTCACTACCTGAGGGAGTGCCTCAGTTTCCCAGGAACTGAAAGGCACACAGTGCCCCAGGAGCCATGAACTCTAACCTTAAAAATCTATAATGCATGCCTCTCCAGGCAGCTAGACCAGGCCAACTTCATGATTCCCTGCACCTCACCTCAAAACATGTTGTAATCACTTGTCCTAAGTGACTCAGTGTGACAGATGTGTTCAGTGTCCAGTCACGTCTTGTTCCTAGTGCACTAATGGTCAATGGAATTCAAAAGAAAGCCCAACTTTCACAATTACTGTCTCAAAGGAGCACCACACGTTGGATTCCTATNAAATGTAAAAATAGGTCTGGGTACTTTAATAGACAGTGGATAGTGCATGAAAAAAAAAACTATGACAGAACTGAAAAAAATAGCTTTATATCCACTTTCATGACTCATGTGTCCTTTTCTCTGCATTCCAGCCTTCCTCATCACCTAATATTACCCTCTCCTTTCCAAGTTTTAGANTGTATTAGTTACTTTGCTGCTTGATAAGTACAATGACCAAAAGCAGCTTCTAGAAGAAAGAGCTCATTTTGGTTTATAGTTGCAGAGGGGAGTCCATAATGAGAAGGGAGATGTAGCAGCAGGCAGCCAGAGCAGGAAACTGTGAGCTTATCCAGTAGCACACAGGAAGNAGAGGGTGCAAGCAAGAAATAGGATGAGGTTATAAGCCCTCAAAGCTCAACTGCAGTGATGTATTTCAGCAGGCAAGGCTGCATTCCCTCAAACAGTGCCGCCAACTGGAGAACAAGTGTTCAAATACACGAGCCCATAGGGGACATTTTTCATTCAAACCACAATATCCACTAATAACTATTTACATTATTTACTGGGATCTATATATGAGGAAGAACATGTGGTTCATTCTGAATTTGGGTCATCTTGTTTAATATATTTTCAGAGTCCTTCTGTTTTCCTGAAAATTTCATGATTTCATTTTTTCTTTATTGCTACATAGTATTCCATATTGTGTATATGTACCACATTTTCATTGTTCATTTATTGATGGACATTTAGGATGGTTCCATTTCCTGTCTATTGTGAATATAGCATCAGTAAACATGGATGTGCAGTGTTTCTGCAGTAGGATATGGAGTCCTTTGGGTAGATGCCCAGGAGTAGTGTATCTGGATGACATGGCAGTTCTATTTTTAATTTTTTGAGGAATCGCCAAACTGATTTTCATAATGGTGTATTAATCTGCATTCCCCCCAGGCAAGAATAAGGGTTCCTTATTTCCCCACATCCTCTCCATCATTTGTCAGATTTCTTGATGACAGCGGTGGTGCAGTATTTTAGAGTAGTCTTAATTTATATATCCCTGTTGGCTAGGGGTATTGAACACTTAAAAGTAGTAAATGGCCATTTATGCTTCTTCTTTTGAAAACTGTCTATTTCATTAGTCCATTTCTTGATTGGCAGTTTTGTTTTATTGGTGTTTAATTTTTGGAATTCTTTGTAAAAATTCTCGTTATTGGCTCCCAATCTGAAGTAAAGATTTTTCTCCCATTCTGTGGGCTGTTTATTTTGCTCTGCTGATAATTTCTTTTGCTCTACAGAAATTTCTAAATTTTGTGTAGTCCCCTATGTTGATCCCTGGGCTAAGCTATTTTCTGGGCTGTTGGAATTCTGTTCAGAAAGTTCCTGCCTACTCCAATATATTGAGTATTCCCTATGTTTTTCTCTAGAAGTTTCAGTGTTTTAGGTTTTAAATTAAGGTCTTTGATTTTTGTACAGACGAAAGATTCAGATCCAATTTCATCCTTTTGCAGGTAGATATCCAGTTTTGGCAGAACCAGCTGTTGAATAGGCTGTTTTTTTTCCACTGTATGTTTTTTCCACCTTTGTCAAAAATTAGGTAGCCATAGCTCTGTTGGTTTATAATTCCTTTTAATTTTTGCCAAATTAAACATCTAACAGCAATGAGATGCTTCAATAAAACTAATTCATTCAGGAAATAATGAATCACACTGTAGGTGGACTTCTCTGTCCTGCCAGCCCATTCCCAAATAACCACACAGAAACTTAATATTAATTATAAATCCTTGGCCAATAGCTTAGGCTTGTTTTTAGCTAACTTTTATAACTTAATTTAGCCCATTTCTATTAAATCTGTGTGCTGACCCAAGGCTTGTTTAACTCATATACATACTTCCCATCCTGCTAGCTCTGTGTCTCATAGTATCTCNCTGACTCCTCAGACTCCATCCTTCTTCTTCCCAGCATCCTCTCTGCCCCAAAAGTCCTGCCTACCCATCGGCCAATCAGCTTTTTACTAACAATGAGAGCAACACATCTTCACAGTATACAGAAGGATTATTGCACAGCACTGTAGCAAAGGCATTAAGATATTAACATATTAATTCTGGATAGTGCACTAGGTTAAGGTTGCAAGGGTGGGACTGCTCTCGGGTCTCTGGACCCTGGAAGAACAACCCGTTACAAATACCTTTCTTTGTTAGGTTTCCCATGGTTGTGATAAAATACCTGACAAGAGCCACTTAAGAAATGAAGGGTTCATTTTGTCTTATCATCTGAGGTGAAAGCCCAACATGTTGGAGAAGTCAGGGCAGTGGGAGCCTGATGCAGCTAGTCACATTTTATCTGTAGAAAGGAAGAAGAGAGATATGAATGCTCATGCCCACCCCCCTTTTTCCTTTTGATAAAATCCAAGATCCCAGCTTAGGGAATTTTGCCACCCACAGTTGGTGTCTTAGTTAGGGCTTTCTATTGCTGTGAAGAGACCATGACCACGGCAACTCTTACAAAGAAAACATTTAATTGGGGTAGCTTGGTTACAGTTCAGAGGTTCAGTCCATCACCATCATGATGGGGAGCATGGTGGCATGCAGGCAGACATGGTGCTGGAGCTGAGAGTGCTACATCTTGCAGGCAACAGGATGTCAACTGACTTGTCACACTGAGGGAAGCTTGAGCAAAAGAGAACTCAAAGCCCATCCCCACAGTGACACACTTCCTTCAGAAAGGCCATACCTCCTAATAGTGCCACTCCATTTGGGGGCCATTTTCTTTCAAACCACCACAGTGGGCAAGTCTTCCCATCTCAACCTAATCAAAATAATCTCCCCATAGGCATACCCAGATGCCAATCTCTCAAAAGGATTCTAGATCACATCAGGTGACAACTGAAATTAACTAACATAACTCCTGAAAATAGTGTGTAGACATCTGTGATTTTCTCTATTGAAGAGAGAAGTAAACAGGCCCTATACTACCAGACTTTCAAGATTGTCCTGCAAACTGTTGGGATAAACAAGCAGGCCATGTGCTTAAAACTTGCTTTCCTTTGAGACACTGGGACTTGGAGTTTTCTATCTGGTGTGTCTCTCTTCCCAACTTTCCCCCAGATGTGCTAGAGAGAGTAGCTACCATCAGTACAGTCATTTTGAAAAACAATATGACAGTCTCTCAAACAAAGTAGAGCTACCATATAATCTAGCAATCACACTCCTAGATACATGGATAAAAGTACTGAAATCAGTATGCCGAAGAGATGTGTATAGCCACATTCATTGCAGCATTATACACAGCAGCCAGGATATGAACTCAATATAAATGTCCACTAATAGTTACATAAATAAAATATACTGTAATTATAATGCAGTACTACTCAGCCTTAAAATTAAAAGGATGTCTGCTTGCAAAGCATGGATGAGCCTGGAAGACAATAATCAAATGAGCCAGGTGCAAAAGGGCAACAAAAGTACTACATAGTCTCACAGGTAGAGACTAAAAGTCAAGCTGGCCATTGTGGTACACAACTGTAATCACAGCACCTTAGAGGCTAGAGNCAACAGGATTGTAACTTTTAGACTTCTGTGGCCTATATAGTATGAGACTGCTAGAAGAAAGGGAGAGAGGATGGATTGGTGGATGGATGGATGTATGGATGATAGATGGGGAGAGAGGACAGGAAGTATGAAGAAGAGTCTGGATGTCAGCCTTAAGTGTAGCAGAATGGTGGTTACAGCAGGACAGGGCAGAGGTGATGGGGATGCTGGGAAGATATTGACAAAAGGCTACAAAATTTATGTTCAGCATAGAAAATGACTTTTCAAGACCTCTTGAATATTGTAATGACCAGATTTATTTCCAAGTTGCAAAAGAAATTTATATTAAATCTTTTCATTGCATAAAAACATAAGTGATATTAATAAACTCACTGCAATCTTTCCACAGTGTAAACATTGTACCCTATAAATATACAGTCATATGTCAAAGATAAATCTTTAGAATACAAAGTCAGGAAAAACATGTAATGAGATTACAATTCTGCACTGATCTACATCTCTCCCTGTCCAACAATGCCAGCCCACTTTCAAAGGATTACAACTATGTATTCACATGGCCTCAGAAGTAGTTTATTGCTTGCTATCACCATATTAAAATGTTTCATAATTTTTTGAGGGAAAGGTTGAGGTAGAGCCTTACTACCCATCCCAGGTCAACTCGGAGGTTTGGAATGTAAGCTCTTCCTGCCTCAGGGATGCATCTCATCTACTGGATCTCCATGATTTTTTGTTTTAANTCATTGACCTACATTTTCATTTTGCATAGAACCTCCACCACCATCCCCCACACACCATGTTCCTGATCTTGGAACATGATTACATGATGAGTAAATGATCTCAACAAAATGAAGCAAAGCTCTTGAAAAGGAAGAAAATGAGAGAGGAGATGGAAGTAGCAAAAAAATAGGAGAAAGGAAGTCAAAGGAGAAGGAACAGTCAGCAAGTACAGAAGTGCAAACTGCAGGAAATGGTGAGGCCAGAAGATTGAGAAAGTGGGATCTATGAAAAAGTGGAGTCTGGGGCCCGTTATCTATCTTTTTCCTTCTCAAGAGATTTACAGCCCTTCTTCATTTACCTGTTATTCCTAGATAGAGACAGCAGTAAAAGTAGAAGCAGTGGCTATACTAACTAACCCCAGAGCAAGAGATCAGTGAAGGCTTGGGAAGCCAGAGGAGCTCCTGCTTCCTCACCCTAGGCCTCCTGTACAAGGATTGAAAGTCTCTTCAATGATTTGAGGAAAACTAAAACCAATGGCTTGGATCATATCAATTCTTTTAGTTCTTACTTATTTTTTATATATTTTAGATATTAATGGACTGTATAAAGGACATTGAAATTATGTGATGGAACATTCCAGAAGCACCCGAATGGGCAGCTTTGTGTGATGATGTTTCCATCGTGGTTGATATCTACTGTTAATGAGAAACTTTTGTGTTTATTGGAATATTTATTTGTTGAATCTAAGCTTGAAATCAGTCACTAACATGTAGATGCACATATTTCCAGAGTGTTACCATCCACATATTACCCGTGTTAGGAAATAACTACCTGGGCAGGCATGGTGCCACACATCTTTAATCCAAGCACTTGGGTGGCAGAGGCAGGAGGATCTCAGAATTTGAGGCCAGCCTGATGTATATAGCAGAACAGCTAGGACTTCATAGAGACCCTGTCTCAAACAAAACAAAACAAAAATAAAAAGTAGAAGCAGGGAAAGGAGGAGGAGAAAGAATTCTAACTCCTTTNTCAACCATAGCCATGTTCTAAGGTGTAGTTGGCTCAACCTGATGCCAGACTGAATAAAAACTTAAGAAGATGGAAGAGGAAGGATAATTGCAGAGAAACCAAGAGATCAAATGTAGCCGGTCTTTCTTTGGACTGCCATAATGACACTGAGACTTTTTATTAATTATGAAAGCTTGGCCTTAGATTAGGCTTGTTTCCAACCAGCTCTTATAACTTAACCCATTTATATTCATCTATATTCTGCTATTCTGTTGTGTGCCTCATTACCTCTCCTCAGTACTGTATGTCCAACTCATTCCTTGTCTTGATGGTAAATTCCCTGCACCTCAGATTCTTCCCAGAGTTCCTATCTCTGTATGGAAGTCCCCCCTAACCTCTCCTGCCTAGCTATTGGCTATTCAGTTCTTTATTAAACCAATTAGAAGGTTCCTAAGGTAGGTGAGGAAGGATAGAGACACATCTTCACACAGTGTGATAAAATATCCTGCCACAATCAGAAGACCATGAGTTATTAAACCAATATCTGTCCATTAATTACCATCAAATGATAAGGCAATTACTTATTTCCAATTCCATGCTAATGACTGAGACACCCATAAAAGGAATGTGAACAAGCCCTCTTTGACATATTTCCAATCTCCACCCTTCCCAGAACCCAGTCCCTCCTCTGAACCATAGTAGCACTCTGTACCTTCCTTCCAGCACTTGTCATTTCATATCCTGCTTTACAGCTACCCATCTTTCCACTATGGACTGTAAGCTCCCTGCCAGTGAGTTTCCACNGTGAGCTGTTAATATACCTTACTGCATAGGCATAAAAAGTGCAAGACAAAAAATTTGCTGAATCTAAGTTTGCTAACACTTCCTTGATTATGAAGGAGCAGGCGCTTCTTCAAATCAGAGGACAAAGTACTGAAACTTCCTTGGAAGGCAATTTGGCTATACCTACCAAAAACTTCATTTTGAACACTCATACCTGGAATGCCAGCCCTTGGGAGGCTGAGGCAAGATGCTCAAAACAGAGTTCCTATAGATTACATAGACACCCTGTGTCCAAATTTTTAATATGAATATATTAGAGGGAGAAAAGAAATTATCTTATTTACAAATACAAATAAAGACAGATATAAAAATATATTGATTGTAAAATATTAAATTTATTCTAAATGGTTATCAGTTAGGAAGTCATTGATCAAATGAATAGTTCCCTTAAAAGAGAATAAAATCAGCAGGGCAGGGTGGCCCATGCCTTTAATCCCAGCACTTGAGAGGCAGAGGCAGGCAGATCTTTATGAGTTGGAGGCCAGTCTGGTCTACAGAACAAGTTCCAGGACAGCTAGGGTGACACAGAGAAGCCCTGTCTTGAACCCTGGCCCCAAAAGAGAGAGAAAGAAAGAAAGAAAGAGAGAGTGAATAAAATCAAACATTTGTGTATGCTATAATACATTAATATTTTAAAAGATGGAAAGAAAATAATTCATGTCTATGTAATTGACTGGGATGTGATTAGAGGATACTTTCTGGGTGAGAGTATTGATTTGCATTTGAATTGACACTTAGTTATACAGGCTTATTTCTGTCAAAAGTCAGGGAGTGGCCCCCTTAAAATCTGTGTTTCCTGGGAGAAGGAAAGAGCTTACAAACACTGAACTCTATTTTGTTCATGCTGAAGTATTTAGGCAGAAGAGTATTGGTGTCTGCAGACCCCTTTGAAATGTACTAAAAATTAAGGTGCATTGAAAAAAATGAATAAAATGATAAACCAATGAATATTCGTGTAACAAAGCAAGTACAGTATAGTGCTGATTGTAAAAACATGTGCTGTGGAATAATCCTCTTGTACACTGTAAAGATTCGTCACTCAAATTGGTTTAATAAAATGCTAATTGGCCAGTAGCCAGGCAGGAAGTATAGGTGGGGCGACCAAACTAAGAATGATGGGAAGGAGAAGGGCAGAGTCAGGAGTAGCCAGCCAGATGCAGAGGGAGCAGGAGATGAACAATGAACATGCCATGTTAATAAAGGTACCGCCACATGGCAGAGCGTAAATAAGGAAAATGNATAAACTTAAAATGTAAGGGATAGTTAGTAATAAGCCTGAGCTATTGGCCTAGCATTTATAATTTATATTAAGCCTCTGAGTCAATTATTTGGGAAGTGGCTGCCAGGTACTTGGGAACAGGCAGGCAGGAGAAAAAACGTCCTTTTACAGGTGAGTATGTGTATTTATTATAAAATTATTTTCTCTATTTCTAATAATTAGTAATAAAATGATGTATTTATACTGAAAAGGAATAATCTCCAATGTATAGTTACATGGAAAAAGCAAAATATAAATCAGAATTAATGGCATGCTCCCGAATGCATTCAGGGAGGTTGTATCAGTTTTTATCTGTTCATGCTCTTTGGTTGGGCAAATTGATGGCCTTTAGGGAGAGGTGCTGAGATTGAGTGAGGTTTGGAGGTAGAAAGAATTTTTTTTTTACATAATTCTCTTAACTACTAAATAGTATACCATAAATATAGACTGTTTTAAAGAACTGAAACAACTCTATTTTAGTGAAAGGGACTTTTGATTCTTTAATATACAATATTGATACTTTTTCAGACCATCATTTATCATTATTTAAANCTTACGAGTGTCTCATCATTCTGCCTACATCACAAAACCCTGGAGACCAAAATCAAATGTGTTACTTCTCTGGGTAAGTCCCCTAGGAGGTTAGCATGAGGCTCTGTTCAGTGTAAACAAGTGCTTCTCAATGACATCAGGTTCCAATGACAAGAGGGTGCCCTCTGCTGGCCCCACCAGACACACCCATTATACTCAAATCTGGCTTTAGCTGCAGTTCCAAATCAGAGAGAAGCACAGGGTGGGAAATCATTGGTAAGCGGAGGTTGTTTATTTTCACAAGTTTATAGATTTGGAACTGATGCTCAGAAAACCCACCCAGAGTCCTGTAAGTGTCTGTAAGTGACAGTATTGAAATTGAAACCAGGTTTGTCAGTCTCTAAACTGCATGCCCAACCCNGAGGCCTTCTGCTTGTTGGTATTTAGGGGTGCATGTATATACAACTTGTTTATCTGCTACTGACTTGTTTGTTTACTTATTTATGTTTTTCAAAACAATGTCTCACTGAGTCACCTAGGCTGACCTAGAACTCATGAATCTCCTAATTTAGCCTATGGAGTACTAGGGATGGCAGACTTGTGCCTCTACTCCTGGCTATGTGTGGGTCTCTCTCTACCATCTGTTGACATTTGTAACCCTGGACTAAAACTTCTATTGTTGTTACTGGGCAACAACCATGGTCAAGTTCTCAAATTTCATTAAAGCTTTTGGTGGCTTGGTGAATACCTGAGTTAGACTGGCTACCTGAACACCACCATCTGTGCCATTCCTTCCTAGTGAGTGTTGTGCAATCTTAAGCCTTGCTTTTGAGGTTGAGATTGTGTATTTACACTTCCATATTGGAGGATTTACAGCTCTGAGGAAGCAATAAGGGATTAACAAAGAAGAAAGCACTGCTGGATTCACAGGTCAAGGTGTGTCTGGTTCTAACTCATTCACTTTATCTGAACTGGCTGGATCCTTCAGAGAATGAAAATGATAATGAGCCTTACCCAACAAGCTCGTGACTAAGGACCAAACAAGAACTTTTTTTAAAAAAACAGGGTCTCATGTAGGCTCAATCAATTATTTCTGACTCACACATCATATATATACATGATGTATGAGTCATCCTTCCCACACTGTAACAAAATATGCAAAGAGAAATTACCTTAAAAAAGGTTTGTTTAGGCTCATGGTTTCCGAAGGCTCAGGTCAGCTGGATCCATTTACTTAGGCTGAGGAAAGGTGGCCAAAGTGTCAGGCAGAGGAGACTGCTCACCTCACAGTGGCCAAGAGGCAAAAAGAAAGATAAAGGCAGGGTCTAGGGATAAAATACATCCTTCAAAGTCATGCTCCCATGACTTACTTCCTTCAACAAGGCCCTCCCTCCTAGTTTATTCAGCTATGAACTCATCAATGTATCAATCTCTTAACAGAGTCAGCATCCTCCTGGTCCACTTACCCCCCCCAGTGATCATTTGGGGTGCTACTTTATGTCCAAACTGCAGCATGCTGTAAGAGGAACCATCAGTGTTGCGTCTATGCCTATTCGGTCTTAATTAGGTTATGGAAGGTTAGCCTCTTGATGCAGTACTGCACTCATCACTTCCTCCTTCTGCCTCATATAGTCATACCTCAGTACCAGCCTTCTCTCATGATGGCAAACAGGAGGAAATATTTCAACTAACCATTCCTTGGGGAAGAGCAGAGTAATGACTGTAGAATGTCAGAAGCATTTTTATGAAGTTATCATTATAAGTATCCCCCAAAAGTATTTGATGAGGTATGCAGGGGTTAAGAATTGGGGTTCTAATTGGCCCCACCCCTACCATTTGTGTTCCCTGTTTTATTTGAAAGAGGGTCTCATTTAGCCCAGGCTAGTGGCCTTGAATTCTCTGTATTTGAAAATGACCTTGAATTCTTGCTTCTCCTGCTTCTATCCTGACTGCTGTAATTACAGACATGCACCACCACTACATCCAGTTCATGCTCTACTAAAGATAACCTAGGGTCTCATACATATTAGGCAAAAAGACTCTACCAGCTGAACTACATCCCCAGCCCTATATTCATTAAGTTTCTGACCTCATCCATAAAGTGGAAATTATCACAATAACTATTTCATAATATACACATTATAAGTTTCTTATGTTGTGTTTTCAACACAGCCATACTCACCAAACACCCTACACATTAGCCATAGTTATAAAGGAGATCCAGATTCACAACCACAACACTGCAAAACTAAGAGGCCACAGAAATAAACACACAGCAGAGGACAGCTGCATCTCCCTGCCTGGCAATCGCATCAAGAACCTATTATCTCATCTGCTTATAACTCCATCATCCCTATCTTGGTTGTTTTTTCTCTGTTTGTTTTGGGTTTTTTGGTGGTGGTGGTTTTTGTGTTGTTCTCCTTCTCAATTTGGCACAGTCTATGATCATCCGGGTAGAGGAAACCTCAGTAATAAAATGCCTCCTTCATGTTGGCCTGCAGGCAAGTCTGTGAGAGCAATGATTGATGTAGGAAGGCCCTGCTCACTAAGGGCAGTGCCATCCTTGGGCAGGGGGTTCTGGTTGTATAAGAAAGTAAGGTGAGTAATCCACAGGAGCAAGCCAGTAGGCAGCACTCCTCCATGGTTCTGTTTCAGTTCCTGCCTCCAGGTTCCTGTGTTGAGTTTCTGTCCTGACTTTCTTCAGTGACAGAGTATGTCCTTGGAGTTGTAAGATAAAATAAACCCTTTCCTCGCCCAGTTGCTTTTGATTATGGTATTTATCACAGGAAGAGAAACCCTAAGACAGTCTCCTAAGATGAAGTGAGAATACNGGGCACAGGGAGTAACAGGAACTCAGTAGGATCTGTCAAAGGCTAAAGATACTGTGATGGTTGATTTTGTCAACCTGCTTGGATTTAAAAACAAAACAAAATACAACAAAACAAAACTCTTTGGACGTTAGTGGGGCAGGCACACTCTGGGTATGTCTAAGGGTGTTTCCAGAGAGGATTAACTGTGAGAATACCTGCCCTGATTATAGGCATCCCATCACATGAGCTGGAGTTCCAGACAGAAGAAAAATGGGAGGAGGATCAGCGGAAAGCTAGATGAACACCAGCATTCTCCTTTCTCTGCTTTGTGATACACTCAGATATGAGCAAGCCCCTGCTGCCACATCTTTCCCATTACAAAAGACCTTACACCCCTAAACCCTTAGTCAAAATAAACCTTTCCTCCATTAAATTGCTTTAGCCAGTATCTCATCACAGCCAGAGGAAAGTAACTGATAACAGCTACTAAGCTGATGAGAAAGAAGAGGAAAGTACAGCCTTAGAGAACACTTTGGCCATTTGTATTCAGGGCAATAAAAACTTTCGTTCTGTGTTTGTCTCTCAATAAAAGCTTACATTAGATTTTATTCCCGTCTCAGAATTCATCATTCAATCCATAAAAACTAGGAGAAAGTACATGGAAGATGTTCATTGCACTTAGTCTCTGAAGTGCACAAGTCACCACTACTTTCTAATGCTGCAATGTCTGTCACTACACAAGACCTGNATTAACAACTGCTCCTTTGCTCCTCCCCTACTCTGGCCCTGGCTATCTCTAGCCTCCTTGCTATCTCCTCTAGCACCATTTTTTTAATGGTAAAAGTGAATACAAAAAGCTGGCTGTTGTTGAGTAAAAGTTCAGAATGGTATGCTAACAGAATTATGGCATATCCATTCAATAAAATGTTTCCTAGATTTTAGAGCTACTTAATGGGGCTGAGGATATATAGTTCAGAGTGTTTGCTTAGTCTATGAAAGGCCCCGAGTTTGATCCCTAAACAGAAATTACTCTAGTAAAGACTTTATCATCAAGTGAAATATATACCACCTGATTTCTAAAACCTTTTACAGATGCACAGTAACTGTACACTAGCATGAACTAGAGTATGGTCTGTTTTGTGAACAGCGTAGAATTACAAAACTTTTAAAAGGTATCAAGATAATTGCTAATCTTCATTTTTCCTTTCTCTTTTAAATATTTTATAACTTTTTGAAAGTAATGCAATTGATGTCAAATTACTGGGTTAGGGAATTAAAGAACACAGACTGAGACAGTCCAGACTCTCTGACTTATATCTAGTGCTTATCACAGTTATCAAATCTCAACTTTACAGCCTCCTTTGGCAACCAAGAGCCTTAAGCTATAAAGGTCCCTGCTCTCCCCTCAGGAGCACAGCCAGGACCTCACGCTGTAGGCACTCCTACCCACATCTTCTGGCCCTTTGNCTCTTACCTCATTCCTCTCCCTCTTAAGAAAACTTACAATGTATACCAAGGAGTCCTCACCGACTTCCTTCTATTGGAGTATTAACTGAGGGTTTATTTCTGGATTCCAGCTATACTTTCGCCATATGAGCTGAGTAGTCAGGAAACTGGTACAAACAAATGAAATACTTTGGTACAAGCAAAATAACTACAAGGTGTCCTCCCTGTCCCCATTCCTACTTTATATAGAGATACACCTCACATGGGCACTACAGCCTGCCATGCCCCCTCCTTTCTTCCAGAACAAGCTCGGACAGAGTTCACTCGGAAGTCCCACCACAACCCACATACACTACTCAGATATGTTCATTCTCAAATCCAGTCTGTCTCTCTGTCTCTGTCTCTGTCTCTCTCTCTCTCCCTCAGTCTTGTCTAGGGCCTCCACAACTGTTCCTGGGGACTCTGGATTATATTTGTATTCTAGTCTCTCTTGGGTTTGCCCAATGCTAACGCGGCCAAGGAACCGAGAACAGAGTCCACTCAATCTATTCTGGCTCTGGGACACAGCAGGGCCTCAGCCACCTCTCTTCCTCATTCTCACAGCCAGACNCACAACCAGAGCACTGGAGTGGGTACAGCCCCTGAGTAGGGCATAAACTCAACTGCACGAAGCTTCCCCAGTGTCAAGAATCCACTTACTTTCCGGGATTCGAAGAAGACTGAAAAGAGTCACTTCTCTTGAGAAACTCAAAGTAGAACAGGAAAGAGACAGAAAATACTATATAACCAGGCAAAAGCTGGAGCAGAGAAAGGACGGGTGTGGTTACGCAATGCAGACTCCAAAGCAGGCTTCAGCTAGGAGTTGGACTTGTAAGAAGCCAGTTAACTGAGTTGGGAAGCAAGAGCACACCTCCGACTCTCCCCGAGACAAAGAATCCACAGACACAGCAGCAGAGGCATGATGTACCACGCCTATTTCAACCATGGCTCCCTCTGTATCCAGTATTGTAAATACGCCACTGTCTCCGCTCCAGTCATTCAGGAAAGACAAGTACAAAACAAATCAGAAGGTACTTTGTGCTTAGGATTGCGATCAGCACCCAAGATGCTTTGAATACAACGACGGAAAGACTTAACTGCGATTCGAGTCCTAAGTACAAAGACCATTGAGAGGGGGAGGGGACAGGGTTTTAGTGGTGGGTGAAGGAGAAGTTAAGGTGGAGCAGTAACAGGTCAGTCTTGGAAGAACGGGGTGGAGAAAAACTAGGCTTGAAGGAAGGATTGGGGCAGAAGAGAGGGTGGGGCAAGTGGGCTCCGCCTTCTGGCCCTGATTTCCAGTTTTGAGACCGGTTTTCTGCGTCCCTACGAGACAGGTGAGCCCGAGCTCCTGGGGCCTCCAGAAGGGGCGGGGCGCAGGCCGCAGGAGTCCTGCTGGTGTGGGCGGAGAGGGTCTGTGAGTTCTTGCTACACCGAACTCAGGAAACTGGCAGAGAGTTTGCCTTGTGAGAGCTGTCTTCAGATTGACTGTTGGCTGTTTTCTCGGAGAAAAGGTGCCCCCTTCCCACGCACCTCCCAGCCTCTGTGCTGACAGGAAACTTGAAATCAGAGCTTAATGGCTTGGGTCGGGACTACGTGGGGTGCAAAAAGTCATTAGGCCTTCTGGTGGTTGGCTTAGGCCTTTCTAAGATTCTTTCTCACTTAGTTGGTGTCCCTGTGGCCTTGTGTGTGGCCTTATGTCTGGGTTCACATTCTCCTCCATCCAGAACATGGGTTGACTCAACTGTAGCAGACAGCAAAAGTCTGGCTGACAGGTAAGTGATAGGCCCTCTCCCTCTTTCCAGCAGGTTCATAATNTCTAACTACTGGGAGGAGAAGAATGGAGGTCTGACTAGAACAGGAAAAGGGGGAAGCTTGACCCATCACCTGGATTCCAGAGATGCCTGTGTGCACTGAGGCCCTGGGCAAGGTAGCTGACCCTGGATCCTGCGTGGTGTACTTGGGAGCTGGAAGGGAGACTATGGGAAGAGAAAAAGCAAGGAATGCAGACAGTGCCATGGTGTAGTAAAGTCACATGAGGCTGAGAGTCCAAACTGGACTAGTTTCCCAGCTTTCCACACCGATAACCTAGAAAGAATGATGGAGCCCCCAGAGGCCGTGAAGATCATTTCTTTCAGACTGAAAACCAGGAACCTAAACAGTGGAGCATAATATTTTACTTTGGGGTCTGGCACTGCTGTGGTGCCAATGGCTAGCTAACACACCGCTGTGTGTCTTTCTGCAGGTGCCCTGGGAGGGACCATGGTGCCAAGGCAGTTGTGGGGAAAACTGAAGCAGCCGTTTCTCTTCCTGAGCAGTGCCTCGCTCCTCCTGGGGCTGGCTTTACTGGTCATACAGCCTGATGTTGCTCCTGTTTCTTATTTCTTCCTCTGCTTGGCTGGCTTCTGCTTTCTTGCCTGCCTCCTGGCCTGTGCTGTGGAACGGGGCCTCCGATCAATGCAGAGCTCAAGGCAGTCTGAGAATCCAGAGGCCTCGGGCAATGCACGGTGAGTTAATGGGGAGAGCAGGATGACAGAAAGACGCCCTTAGGCCAGTGGTTCTCAACCTTCCTAATGCTGTGACTCTTTAATACAGTGCCTCACGTTGTGGGGACCCCCAACCATGAAATTATTTCGTTGCTACTTCATAACTGTAATTTTGCTACTGTTATGAACTGTAATGTAAATATCTGATATGTAGGATATCTAATGAGACNTCCAAGGGGTCATAGGCCTTTCCTCTATGCCCTTGATTTCTTAAGCCTAGATTCTGCTTTTCTCTGTCACTGGTATTATTAAGAGCAACAGTCAGCAACAATAGACGGGTCTTTTGCAAGAGTGGAACAGGAAGAAAAACAAAAAGACTCCTTTCAGGCAGCCACTAATGACCATATTTCTCCTCCCACAGGGACAATGCAGCTTTTGAGGTGCCAACTTATGAACAGGCCGTGGTGGTGATGGACTCACAATCACAGCAGCACCTCCAAGAGCTGGAGCAACCACCCCCTTACAGCAGTGTTGTAATATCCCCAGAAGTTGAGGGGGCACAGCCTAGCCAGCTAGAGAGGCCCAACCCAGGAAGGCTGAAAAGGCGAGTCGGCTCAGAGGGGACAATGTCTCGCAGAGGAAACCCTGGAAGACCTCTTCGACTTAGGGGTCCACGAGTTGTATCCACTGCTCCTGATCTACAAAGCCTGAGGGTGGCCCCCAAATTGGAGCCGGCTACTCCACCCCCTGACTATGAAATCTGTTTTCCTCACCCTGAAGATGACAATGTTTTCTATGAAGATAAATGGATACTTCCCTAAGCGATGCTCTCAGAACCTGTCATCTCTGCACTAATTTGTTCAGCATTTCCTAATATCTACTTCATCAGAAACTGGTTTTGCCCGGACATCACAAATGGGACCTTCAAACCAGCGGGGAGTCAGGCTATGGCAAGTCCTTCCCAGTTGAGATATAGGTGGCACACCTGGATTCTCCTGGAAACACTCCGGANCCTACTTGATGACCAGCTTTTCCAGAGTAAGGTGAAGAGAAACTGGAGCGGTACCTCAGAGTGACAGCTGTGTTTCATCAAGCCTCGCTTAGATTCCTGGTGGGGTATTACCTACCAGGGTAATGAGAGACTCTAAGAGTGAGGGGAGCTGAACAGTTTGCACAAGAACAGGATGCTAGTAAAAACATAGTCGAATCCTAATTCCAGTGCCTATTGTTTTCAATACAAACTAGGCAATCCACACGACTTTATAATCTTGTCTTGGGACAACTGGTAGAGAGAGAAATCTAAATACAGAGAGAACGGGAGGCCACTTAGGGTAGGATAAGTGCGACCAAGAGCACCCCCAGCTTCGGGGAAGCGCGCCTTCTAGCGCTTTCCAGTTTCTGTGCACCCCGACCCTGGAAGTTCAAGGCGAACAATGAGGAGAAGCCCAGCCCCCTTGGGTCTCCTGGAAGAGGGGCGGGAGGTACCAGGGGAGGGGGCTGCGGTTTCCGCGGGAATCCATAGCCAATCAGATCCCCCGGTGGGAGAAGCCCCGCTCTTTTCCCCGCCCCTTCCCGTTCCTCCCAGAGCCTCCGCTCTGCCCATTGGGTTGTACGGGCCCCGGCAAGCAGTGTACGCTTGCGCGTGTCCCGGCGGGGGTGGGGCCTGCTGG
>LZPO01017451.1:182496-197246 GCA_001675575.1 Neotoma lepida
TCTCTCTCTCTCTCTCTCTCTCTGTCACACACACACATACACACACACATTAATTATAAAACAATTTAAGATTTCTGTGAAACATAAGATACTTAGGAAAGTGCAGAGTTGTGCCCAGAGGCAATTACCATCCAGGGCTTGGGGATTAGTGGTATATGGACACGAGAAGAGAGATGGGGATGAGCACAAGACCAGAAAGGTGAAATTGCCTTGGGAGATTTACAAGTCACTATTAATGGGAGTAAGTGTGCCTCTTACCTACAAAGCATGTAGATTAGGTCAGAACAGAAAGAGTCTGAGGGAAAGAGATCAGACTTCAGAAGGATGTTGCTGACAGGGCTGTGGTTCTTAAGAGTCAGGCTGGGAACCTGGAGGTGGGCTGTGTGGATAGTGTCAGCACAGGGTCGTGAGGATCCATTCTCTGAGCAGTTGCTAAGGGTAGGTCCACAGTGGGGAGAGAAGTGTGTTGAGGAGCAGGATATAAATGTCAAAGTCAGCTCATTCTCACCCTAGTGCCACATTTCTGGAGAAGGCAGGCTGAGCACTTGAGCAAATGTGCAATTAGAGCACTTTTTTTTTGTTAAGACAGGGTTTCTCTGTGTAGCCCTGGTTGTCCTGGAACTTGCTGTGTAGACCAGGCTGACCTCAAACTCACAGAGATTTGCCTGCCTCTGCCACCCAAGTGCTGGAATTAAAGGTGTGCACCACCACCGTCTGGCTAGTTGGAACACTCTGGTGACAGGACACTTGGCTAAAGAAGTGATGCTTCATGTAGGAGAGAATGGCAGTCAGTTTGAGAGCCGAGTTCACCAAGATTCCAACCCACCTTGAAAGCAAGCAGGAATGTAATGTTTTCTTTGTCTAATGCTTATGAGAGAAAACACTAGATTATACAAAAACTAGGATGGCGTAATGAGCTCCCAGTATTCAACAGTCATCAGCATTCTGTCAAGAGGGTTCTGTTCCCCATTCCCACCCTCAGCCCTGCACACACTAGAGGACTCTCTACACTTTGCAGACATTTCATCACTTGTACATTTGGGTTTTGATTTCTCGCTCCCCTCTAAACCTACCCTAGTGTGGTGGTTACTGCTGCACCAGCAGAATGCGTCTGGCTCTTACAGTGTTTTCCCAGCCTTAGTGTTGGAAGAGAGCACACTGTTTCCTCATTTCTCCCAGTCCACAGCTTGGAGTGCTTAGGCAGTCCCAATAGTTGATCTTCAATGGAAATATTTTCTGGTTTGTTGTGTTTGTTTTTGAGATGGGATCTTACTATGTATCCCTGATTGGCCTGGAACTTTCTATGTAGATCAAGTTGACTTCAAACTCAGAGTCTCTGCCTCCTGAGTGCTGGAACTAAAAGTGTGCACTGCCATGCCCAGCTGGAAGTATTTTTTATCTCTGGGTCATGGGCAGAGTTTGAAGAGAAATGCTGCTTTCCTCAGTCACTAACCTCATAAGCAGGATAATTAGTATGTGCCTGCTCAGGACCGAAACATCAAACTGCTGCTCATATTGTGAAATAAGATCTCTTCTACTCAGGCTCTCCCAGAATGAGCCACATGGCCTGGCCTGACCCTGGCCCCAGAGGATGAGTTGGTGTAGGGTGTGTGGGGCCAGCATGAAATGATTAGCACTCTTACATCCTTCACGGCACAAATGCTAACATGGGGGCAGGGCTGCACCCCTTCACTTGTTGGTAGAACCCAGTTAGGGTACTATGGGAAGCAGATTAACTTGCCTTTTTGAGCCCAGTTCCTGTTTGTGTCTACAAGCTCTGGAATGTGAGCTGAATGGGCTTTGTACAACTTCAATAAAGAAACTGAATGTCTCAAGGCAAACAAGCATACCAAGGCAAAATGCAAGCGACTACCATCTGGCCCTGTGAAAACAAAAAGTCCATTGCTAGCTAGGTTAGTACAGCCTGTCGTTGTCTAATTTGGGGTTCTAAGCTGGGAAGTCAAATGCAGAGGTACTGGGAAAATATAGAAACATGAAGAACACAGGGTGACACATGAAATGCCTGCGTGGTATGGATGTATGATTTCAGCACACTTCTTAGTACCTTAACTTCCAAGAAGAAGTTAACTTTCTTGATAAAAGCTACTATGGATCAAGATGTACCTGGATCAGGGGGAATGGTGGGACAGAAGCAGGGTTGGATGAAAGATGGAAACAGGAATGTGCGAATGGACGGTAAAGGTGTGAGAGACGGGATGACCTGCAGCGACCTTCAATGCCCAGCTTCAAAACCTTTCCCTTTTCTCTGTAAATGTAAGTCTACGTAATGTCTTCTGTGTTCTTTCTGACTCTTCAACAAGATAGACACTGACTGTTCTTCACCCATACAGATATATGCCCATCACAAAGAACAATATTCATATAAGGAACAAGACAGGGGGATGCCCAAGAAGATGGGCTCCAGTTCTACCGTGGACACCTTGGATGAGGACCACTATTCTAAATGTCAAGGTGATGGGGACTGAGAATTAAAGGAATCTGGAATAGGAGGTACAGGGATTGAGAGAGTAACTTGGATGTCTCATCACACATCTCCCAGTACACACACAGACACACACACACAGACACACACAAACCCCTCACACACCAAAGCCCTCTTCTGAGTAAGCAAAGGACACTTCCCCTCTACCTCCTTAGTACTTTGCCTTGTTTCTTCTTTCCCAATGGAAAGAAGTGAGTTTTACGTAGAAATTCATGTATTCACCGGGAGTATGGTTATAGTGCTCTCTGGCAGGATAGGCACAGCAACTGGCAGAGATGGACAGAGATGTCCAGTGCCTAATACACAGCTCCCATCTCCACTCCTCAGCCTGCTCCCAAAGAAATGACTAGAGAGCTGCTTTCCCCCTGTTTACCCTTCCTTCTTCCTAGATTGTGTCCACCGCCTGGGACGCGTGGTCAGAAGGAAGCTGGGGGAAGACTGGATCTTTCTTGTGCTCCTGGGCCTACTGATGGCTCTAGTCAGCTGGTGCGTGGACTATGTTAGTGCCAAAAGCCTTCAGGGTAGGTTCTCCCTGGACTGCTGCCCTCTACCTTCTCCATATTGAAACTGTTTCTGAGTTCTTGCCTCTAGTAGCCCAGGTGTGTTTGGGCTGAGCATGTGGCATGCGTGGTCAGGTATGACCCTGACTCCAGATAAAACTAAACTAATTGAGAACCAGATCACCACTCACGCCTTTCCTGCCAGCTGCCACTCAAACAGGGTGANTGACTTGGGCAGCTTTCCCAGGATTCTTTCTAGTTTCATCACTGAAATTTCCAAGTCTCAGGAGTCCCTTTCAGTTGTCAGTGGTCACCCTCTGGCCTATAGCCAGGTGCTAGAGCCTCTTACTCAACAGTGACATGCACCACAGCCACCAGATACCGCTGCCAGAGGGAACTTGGACAGATAGCCACCTCCCTCAACTCAGAGTTCCTACATGTACAGTGAAAGGAATGCCCTGGGGCCAGGCAAATAAGATGCCCAGGGCATGAGAGCAAGCTGGCATGCTATCTGGTGGAGTGAATGTGAGGGTGGTGGTGAGATGTCGACCTTTCCGAGACTCTGACTGCCCCAGATTCTGTGTTCGTGTTCCTGCAGCCTACAAGTGGACCTATGCCCAAATGAAGCCCAGCCTTCCTCTGCAATACCTGGCCTGGGTCACCTTCCCACTTATCCTCATCCTCTTCAGCGCCCTCTTTTGCCAACTCATCTCTCCCCAGGCTGTAGGTGAGTGCTTTCCAAAAGAGGATGCAGTCTGGTTTCTTACAGATAGCCCACTCGGAACTCCCTCCATCCTCCAGACTCCTTTGAGGCCTCAACACAGTTATCTCCTTCCCTGATTCTACTTTCCTCTCCCTTTTAAACTCTAGCTCGAACCTGGACAGTATCCTTTTCTAACTCTCTTAGGCTCTGGAATCCCTGAGATGAAGACAATTCTCCGTGGTGTTGTCTTGAAGGAGTACCTCACACTCAAGGCCTTTGTAGCCAAGGTGGTGGCCTTGACAGCTGGGCTGGGCAGTGGCATCCCTGTGGGGAAAGAGGTAGGTCTGCATAGCTGAGGGAAGGGCTGGCAGAGCTGACTGGACTCAGCCAGGGCCAAAGGGCAGTAACAAGGGGGAAGCCTTGGATGTTCCTTGGTGACAGACTGTTAAAAGTTGGGGAGACCTTATAGCAGCCCCTGAACCTGGGCATAAGTATGGTTTGGGACTGGAAAACTCTGCTGGGAAAAGGGATGTTGCACTGTGTCCTGTGGGATGCTAGCATTATCCCTGGCTTCTAACCATAGATGCCAGTAGGAGGCTCCAATTGTGACAACCAGAATGTCTTTAGAAAATGTCTGTCTTCTACATAATCTGAAGCAATCTCCTTGTCCTATTTATTATTCATTTATGTATTACTTGCTTTTGTTTTGTGTTCGGTTGTTTGCTTGTTTGATATTTATTACTTACTTTTGTTTTGTGTTCGGTTGTTTGCTTGTTTGAAATAGTCTCATTCTGTAGCTCAGGCTCATCTGAAACTTATATGTATCCTAGGCTAGCCTAAAATCAGAACAGTCCTTGGGCTATGAGAAAACTGAGACCTAGGATGAGACTTCTTTCTTCAAGGTGACAGCTAGGCTCCTTAAACTCCATCATTGTGTGCACACTTGCCCTCTACCATCAAAATCCCACACAGCAGCCAAAGCATCTTTCAAAATGGAACTGGACACATCTGACCTCTACTCCATATCATCTCAAGAGCCTTCCATCTCACTGAATATAAGATCTGCACTCCTCCCAGCAGCTGACCAGCCCCAGGCTGATCTACCTCTTCTGTCTGTCTGGGTCTCCAGCCTCACCACTTGCCTGCTTCCCTGTGCTTGGATGACAAGGCTTTCTCCACATTTCCACCAAGCCGTGCTTGTCTCACTCAGGAACCCTGCATTTGCTGTTGTTCCCTCTACTCTGACACCCATGAGGCTCACTCATGTAATTATCACTCAAGGCACTAACTCGGGTGGTGACTGGCCAGGGAAGGATACCTTCTCCTCCCCACCCTACCTCTTTTGCCTTACTCCTCTTTGTTTGCTTCCTATCCCTGACATTATCTGAAAACACACTGATTTATCATCTCTTCCTCCCGTGATTAGGCTCCTTTAAGGCAGAGCTTCTGTCTGGCTTCTTTCTTTCCATACCTAGCCCAGGTCCTGGAGCAGGAAATTCTGGTTCAATGGAGTCTCCATGCTTCTCCTCCACCCCTGGCCTGATCCCTGGCTCTCCTATTCTCTTCCAGGGTCCCTTTGTTCACATTGCCAGCATCTGTGCTGCTGTCCTGAGCAAGTTTATGTCTATGTTCTGTGGTGTCTATGAGGTAAGGGTGAGGCAGTACTGCATGGCAGGGGCTGGTGGGTAGAAGGAAGCCCTCACCGTGTGCAGAGAGCAGGGGAGGGTTGCCTGCTCTGGGCTGGCCTTGGTGCTGAAGGCGGCATCTCACTAACCCATGCTCCAGTTCTCCATGTCTGTGCCTGCTGATCCTAGCCATAGCATCCCCTCTGTCTAGCTTCTGTCTGTCTTCCTAGTGTCTAGCCCTTCCTGATCTGTGCCCCTCTATGGTGACCCGAACCAGGCCTGCTCCATGTTACCCTCTTCCCCACATGAACTGGGTCAGTTCCTCTCCATGTCCCCTCCTGTGCTGCCCCCGTCCTTTTGTAGTCCCTGACACCCATCCACCCTGGTTTACATACTGCCTGTCTGTCCCACCTGCCTTGTCCGTCGTGCTTCTCTGTTGCAGACCGTGCCTGGGCAGCTTGATCTCCTGGTGCCAGCCTGTGCAGTGGGCGTGGGATGCTGCTTTGCAGCCCCTGTTGGAGGCAAGTTTCACTTCCTCCCTATCCTGGTTGCCTGAGCCAGACTTGGGGGTGGGGTGGGTGTCTGCTGTAGCTTTTGGGTAGAGGGGCCNTGCTCACTGAAAGGACTGATGGGTGGGCATCCAGGGAGTGACTGGATTGTTGCCTGTGATCTCCAGGGACCCATACATTTCTGCTAAAGAGCCGAGTGTTCTTTTGACACTCATGTGCTCTCCTGCAGGCTTTTCTACCTCTTTTCTATTGGAGTGAAGTCCTTGCCTGCCTCTTGCTACTTAACCTTGGCCCCTCTTTGTTTGGTCATTATTTGTTCATTTGCCTGCCTGATATCTATTTACTTAACGTTTTCCTTAGTTTGTTTTTAATTGTTGGCCTTGAGCATATGAGGTCACTTCTTGGTTGCCAAACTCATTGAGTTTCTCCTGGCCTGGGAACCACAGGGATGATGGGACCATGTTCATTCCTGTAATGTAGGCCTCTCATTCTCCTTTGTTCCCCATCCCTGCTTATTCTCCCCATCTCTCTGCCCTGCCCTCCTCCTCCTACCTGTCTGTCTGTCTGTCTCTCCCTAGTAGCAGCCATACTATTACACTGACATCCTGACAGTGGGCTGTGCCGTGGGGGTCGGCTGCTGTTTTGGAACACCACTTGGAGGCAAGTCTGTCCCATCCCCAGGGCATGCACCCATTTGCCTTGTCTTGCTCAACAGCTAGTTCTCGTCAGCTTCACTAAGAGCTTGGGTTAACCGTTTTCACTATAACAAGAACTGCCACTCTTAGGTAGCATATGCCTCGCGCCTTGTTCTAACCATTTTACATGGATTCCCACCTAACATTGTGAGTGTGGTTTGATAGAGCTGTGTTGTAGAAAGACCAGTGACTGGAGCAGAGGCATGTTGGTAGCACCTACAGAGCCNGAGACTAGAACCACAGTAGCCCCCCTGGTCCCCACTTATGCTAAAGCTTTTCTGTATTGCCAGTACCTTTGCTTGACACATACTGTTCTGTAGCAGGAGATTTTGTGTACTTCCTTCTCCAAGGGAAAACCTACCTCTTGTTGTNTTTTCTTAACGACACTAGGGTTTTGGTAGACTGTGATAGATTAATGGTGAACTTTAGAATGAGAAGTACCCACAGGAGCTTTAAAGAAAGTTGTGTCTTGATATGCCAGCAGTTTACATGTGGGTGTAGCTCTTCCTGTCCATTTAAGGAGAANAGTGATGTTATCATGGGTTACTTTTTTATGTGTGTGTATGGACGTTAATTCCTTATCCTGCCACATGGCTGAATTTTTTTATTATTATTAAGAAATTTTGTATTCATTTTACATACCAACAGCAGATCTCTTTCTCCTCCCTTCTCCCGCTCCCCAGCTTCCCCCCCACCGAGCCTCCCCTCCATTCCCACCTCCTTTTATCATGGGTTATTAATAACAGGACATAGTCACAAAAGGAAGACCTGTTATTTCCTTGTCAAAATTGAGCTGTAGCTATGTTAACAGGGCAGGGATTATATGGCTCATTCATTGAAATCACTGATGATGAAATTCCATGTTGACAATTGAAGAAATACAGTTATAGGAAAGGTGTATGCTTTTTAAACAACCAGCTGCTAAAAGGCCCTTTTCAATGATGAAATGGCAATTAGTCTTTTCATAGATGAGTTTTCCAGGTATCTAAAATGGCTTGGCTCAGAAATGATGTATGGGTGAGAATTCAAAATTACTGAAAGCATATCCCATATGCCTTGTTCTCACATGGTGGAAGCATGCAACATAAGGAGATCCAGGATGCATGTACACCACTGGCATCCCATTTGCACTTCTGTTGTCAGCTCTAGTCATTAAAGTCATTAGCCCCTGTCAGTGAGAGGTAGTGTGCTTGAGTTTCTGCATGTCAGATGCTAACACCTGTATTTATATACACACTGACTTTATTTACCCTCTTATCTTCCAAATAAAAGAAGAATGTGTGGTTTTGGTTTTGGTTTTGGTAGAAATATTTAAAGTGAAGAGAACCTGCCTTCTCTTCCTGAGATTGCAGCTTATGAGGAGTCAAAAGGTTCTTTCTGGTCTTGTGACAAGGACAGGAACGTCACCTTAGAAAAGTTACAGTAAAGCATTGTTCTTGACACAAGAAATTGTTAAGCACTTGCAAGTGAAATCCTCAGGCTGTTTGCATTATGCTGCAAATGACAAACCTATCTGTAGGTGGCAGTACTTGATTCTTTTTTATGAATATAGAATAACTGAAAGAAAAAATGTNGTTTTGAGATCTTTTACTCCCAACATAGGCAACTCCTAATTCCTTCCACTGATCGAAGATATATAATTCAGCATCCTATTGAAACAACAAAAGCCTTTTTGCTTCCATTGTGTGCCAGGTAGTGGGATTGGTACTGCACTCTCAAGGGGCTCAGGGAGGCAGGCCCAGAGATCATCACAGGCAATTAATGACCCGGTGGCATTCCTAGGCAAAGTGCAGTGAACCGTCAAGGCAGCCTGGGGGAGGCTGTGAAGCTTTATGAAAGAGACAGTGTTTGTCATGGGCGTAAGGGAAGTAGGAGCCTGCAAGGAGGAAAGGAAATTCCGAACAGAATGGACAGGATCCAAAGTCAATATCTGCCCTTACAGTAATGAGTAGTACTAGGGAGAATGGGAAAGTATAATAGGAAGTGACTCAGAACAGATAAGTGGGGCTGAATCATGAAGGTCTGCAGAAGTCATGCAGAATAATACAGATTTTATTCTCTAGGGTAGTATTTGCCCAGATATGTTTTACAGANCACAATTCTTCTTGGTGTTAATAGGTGAAATGGGCAGAAACCTGTTGCAAGTTCCAGTTGGTTAGAAAATGCATGANTAAAGAGGAATAAATAAATAGTTAAAAACTAATAAACTGGAAAAGTTATCAGAACATCTGAGATGTTGGAATGCATTNTGAACACCCAGAGTAGCTGCAAACAGCANTTCCTACCAAGCCCCCTTTGCAGAGACCATGGCATAGGACTTGTGTCGTCTCATGGGACTGACTTGGTGTGGTATTGTCATGGGTGAAGTGAAGCCATGGAAGGATTTAAAACAAGGAAGTGACATGGTTAGCTCGGCCTGCTCATCCAATCCCCTTGGCACATGTGTGCAGGATAGAATTGGTTGTGGATTAACAGGATTGATCTAAGATTAACAAGAAGACTATTGTCGTCGTTGTCCTGATGCTAGATGATGACAGACAGAACTGGGCAGCAAAGGAGGTAGAGGAGGGGCTGAGAAACTCAAGTGACATCAAGTCAAATTGATGCTGCCTGGTGGCTTATTTTATGTGAAGATAGGAGAGAGTTCTGTGCCGATACCTGTGCTCACAACACTGGCAATGCAGTAGATAGTGATATTAGTGGCCATGGAAGAAGACACAGGAAGTGAACTGGGTCTGGAGGGGAGTGAACAAATTTTACTTGGAGGATATTGAGTTTAAAGTTCCTATGGCATGGCCAAATAATATAAAGTAGGCCGCTAGGTTGATGAGTCTACAATCCAGGAACNGAGCTGAATCTAATCAGTAGCCTGTGTCNATGGCTGATGCCACAGGCATACNTGAAATTGAGAAAGAAATTATGTCTGCAAGTAGCAGGANATGGAGAGCACTGGACAGAGGTGGACAGAGGTGGACAGAGGCATGGGAACCAGAAGAGAAATTAGAGGAGGAACCCAGAGTGGAAGAAGAGAGCAATGTGCCAGACCTAAGACACCAGAGTCTCTAGAGCTGCTTGTGTTTTTAAAGCTCTCTTTTCTCTTAGCAGCACACTTACTTGTCTCAGGCAATATGAAAGTTGGTTCTCACTCCTGATCACACTGTGACAGACTGCTAGAGAAAAGCCTCCCAGGTCTATATCATGGAGAGAAAATGCTTGTAACAGAAGTTGGCAAAGTAAAGCCGATTTTACTTTTATTATGGCAAAGCAAAGAAAGGAGAGAGACCCACCTGATTCCCACGGTGGACTTCTCCCCTTAGGATTTGAAGAGCAGGGCAGGAAGAGTGGCTGGTATAGCTCTGCATCACTCAGCTCCATTCTTTTTGTTTGTTTGTTTTGGTTTTTAGAGACAGGGTTTCTCTGTGTGACTCTGGTTGTGCTGGAACCTGCTTTATAGACCAGACTGTCCTTGAACTCACGAAGATCTGCCTGCTTCTGCCTTCTGAGTGCTNGAATTAAAGGCGTGTGCCACCACTGCCCGGCACGATTTACTTATTTTTATTTTATTGGTGCTTTTGTGCATTAGTGCTTTTCCTGCATGTATGTCTGTGTGAGGGTGACAGCTCCTCTGGAGCTGGAGTTATAGACAGTTGTGAGCTGCCATGGGGTCCTGGGAATTGAACTTGGGTCCTCTGAAAGAACAGCCAATGCTCTTAACTGCTGATCAATCTCTCCAGCACCCTTGGCTCCATTCTTTGAAATTCCCTTGCTGTGTTCTTTCCTTCTCCATATCCTCTCCTCTCTTGTCCATCCCAGTATAGGCACTGAGTCCCAAATGGGTGCTCACCACTGTGCTAGGGCTTAGTTTCCAAGGAACCTCCAATCCCGGGAAACTCAGCAGTGTGGACAAACAGCTAGATCTGAAAGTGGAAAATAGAATAACCCAAAATACCAAGATGAGAAATGGATGGTTTCTACTTGACAAGGAAGATTCAGGATGGCTTTTCAAGGAGCCATTGGGAAAATCCTCTGCCAAAACACAGCTTTGGCTCCAGGAGACAGTAGCACCCAGCTACCATCTCCTTGGTACACAGACTCAATGTGACTAATAATGGTCCCCTGCGAAAAGGATAGTGGAGGTGGTGAGGGATTTGAGAGATGTGACTTTTGTATACAGGATGGGAAGAAGAGAATTCCTATTATGTGAGCTGCTGTCTGAAGAGGGAGGGAATGGCCATCCTCAACAGACCAATAATTTACACTGTGGAAAAAAGAAAAAGACAAAGTTTGCCTTGTTCATGTTTTGTTTTGTTGTTTTTTGCCTCTTGGGCTGGTCCCCAGCCCCCTCTATCTCAGTTCTCTGTCCTCCTGTTTGCTATGGATGAGACTTAGTCAAGTTTTAGGTCATGTTATTGATGACCCAATCAAAGATCAACTCCCTTATCCTAAAGCTTATAGATTCTTTGTTGTTTCAAATGGTGCGTTTATAGCTTCATANGTATTGCTTCCTTTGGCTCAGCACTCCTCGTGTGCATGCTACATTCCCTCCTCCTCATGTTCTGCTCNAGCATCTCCCCTCAGAACAANAACTAGTGACTACTAGCTGGCTTTCCTTTTACCTCACTCACCTTTCTAAGCATCATAGTTTACCTTCTTCTCACCTTGGCTGTCCTCCTTGCTTCGGTCCTTGGGGGTCACATTTTATAAGTGTCGTCATCATTATCAGGGTGGCTCTGTTTTCTTTTCCTGGAGTATTGAATCCTGTAGGCTTGCACAATGCCCTATCCTATTTTTCTTATTTCTCATAAACTTGCCCTAAAATGTAGAAAGCAGTAGGGAGATAAGAGGTAGTGTCAAGGAATATGCAAATCCTGAGTTCTCTTTGGCAATGGTACTGACCCCCACCTGCTCTAGAACCTTTTTCCATTTTAGTATTTCTGCAGAACTGTTTCAAATGTCCATAAATCTCCAAGGATATTTGACAGTTGTGAACCTCATTTAGTCCTTTACTGTAAGTACACAGATACTTGAGCCTAAAGTTCAGGGAGTTAAGAGCATATCCATTTCCTACGTTCTCTGTATCTCATTGGTCCACATTCCTGGTCTGGGCTGTGGTGGNGGGGGGCTTCCATAGTCAAGTATGTGGTTTATTACAAGGAGCAAGAAGAAAGCATCACTTCCCACCAGTCCTTCCCAGACTCCCAGTTAAGGTGAAGCTTCTGAGATCCCAGCAGTGGGAGGTGTGGGAGTGTTTGCACCTGACCTGCTTCCCTGCTCCATAGGAGTGCTGTTCAGCATCGAGGTCACCTCTACCTACTTTGCTGTTCGGAATTACTGGCGAGGATTCTTTGCAGCCACATTCAGTGCCTTTGTGTTCCGTGTCTTGGCNGTGTGGAACAAGGATGCTGGTAACAGGGGAGGTCCCGGTGGAGGTGGTNTGAACTAGGGATAGTGGGGAAATGGCAGAAGGTATGACTGGAGTGCTTCAGAAAAGGAATGGCTGGTATCATTTGGGAAGCCAGACCAAGGCTNGGGGCATAGGGAAGGATTAGATCATGGCGTAGAGAGTATAACCATGGAGACATGCTAGTAGGAAAAAAGAAATTAAATGGAAGAGAAGAGGTTGGGATTGAAGGAAGGGAAGACACTGTAACATGGCTTCTCTCGCCCTACCTGTGGCTTTCTGTGAGTTCCCGCCATAATGCTCGCCTTTCCATCTTGCAGTCACCATTACCGCTCTGTTCAGAACTAATTTCCGAATGGATTTCCCTTTTGACCTGAAGGAACTTCCAGCTTTTGCTGTCATTGGGTCAGTGGGACCACTTTTTCTGGGTGTGGAGAGCAGGGACTGGGGAATGGTTGTGAACTGGAAGGGACTGGAGCCAGGATAAGCTGTGGAGGGCATAAGTAAAGGCATGAACTTGGAGGCAGCTGGTAGAAAGGGGGGTGGGGGACGCTTGCTTGCTTCCCTGCAGTGTCTGCGTCAGAGCTTCAAGCCCTTGTGTCTTGCACCCCCAGGATCTGCTGCGGGTTCTTGGGAGCTGTTTTCGTTTATCTGCATCGTCAAGTCATGCTCGGTGTCCGAAAGCACAAGGCTCTCAGCCAGTTCCTTGCCAAGCAGTGAGTCATTGTCCTTCCCCTTGTCCTGCCCAGTTACCTTCTGATTTCCCCCAGCAGTTCCTCCTTTAGATCCTTNAGGTCAACAGTTCTCAACCTCTGGGTCGAGATCCTGCCTATCATATATTTGCATTACAGTTCATAACCATAGTAAAATTACAGTTATGAAGTAGCAACAAAATAATTTTATGGTTGGGGAGGTCACCACAACATGAGGAACTGTATTAAAGGGTTGAGAACCACTGCTGTGGAGTTGCTGTGCACAGCTATGGGAAGCTCTGACACTGATGGTAGGGGCTAACAATGCTGGCTCTTTCCAAGTGATCACTTTCTTGGCAACGAGAATATGTACGCTTTGCTGAAAGAATAGACCATGGGAAACAAAAGCTTGGAAGCTAAGTGNGAACGCATTGTGGGCTGGCTAAGTGGGGGATAGGGTTAATTCTGTTTCTTTTTCAGCCGCCTGTTATATCCTGGAATTGTTACATTCATCATCGCCTCATTCACCTTCCCACCAGGAATGGGTCAATTCATGGCTGGAGAGGTCAGCTCTAGGGGCATCTGAGAGCAGGGGGTTAGGTCATATCTGTGACTGGGCCTCTAAGCCAAGGGTGGGGCTGCCACTCAGACTTGGAGTTTATGGAGCTTTGCCTAAGGGTAGACTTTCTCCAGGAGGAAAGGACAAAGAGTCCTGGACTAAGGAGGCTGGGGATGAGTTCTGTAACACAGGAGGTACAGTGCATCGCTGGGCAATCTGGTTCCTCTGCTTCTCCCCTCACAGCTGATGCCCCGTGAAGCCATCAGTACCTTGTTTGACAATAATACATGGGTAAAGCACATAGGTGACCCCCAAAGCCTGGGCCAGTCAGCTGTGTGGATTCATCCCCAGGTCAACGTGGTCATCATCATCCTTCTCTTCTTCATCATGAAGGTACTCTGCCCCATGAGAGCCCCTTTCTGCTTCTGTTTTCAGTAGAGGAACCCCGGCCTTGTAGAAAAAGGGTAGAACTTCATCTGGTCTGTGTCCAACCTAGACGGAAACCATGAAGAAACCTCAGCATAAATTGTCTATCAACATGAACCAGGATGTAGTTNAGTTGCACGGCTCATGTTAACTTAGTGATGTTTGCTGTAACTCTAATGACCCTTCTAATAGTTCCACGTGTTATCTTTCTAAGGCATCAAAGCAGTCAAGTAAATTCGAGCAGGACAAAGTTTAGCAATATAGATAACTGTGTAAAAACCCCAGACCAATTAACCAAATTCCTCCCACGTGTTAGATAATTAGATATTTAATCTCCCTGGATCTGTTCTTCACTTTCAGGTGATTTGCACTCAACTCTTGTCTCTTTTCTAGAAATTTGAAGGTGAAGAAATATCAAATCCACCTTATTAATGACTATAAATAATTTTTACAAATGTAATTATTGTCCCCTTAGGCAGTGAGAGTACAAGAGTTTTTCTAGACTAGAACAGTTTTTTCCTAACATTTCCTAATTAGGAAATAAGAGCCAATACCTTTTACATCCTTTCTTTTTCAGATCCGTCCGTCACAAAATATAAATGTAGAGGCTTCATATTACTACCTTGTACAAAGATTTTTTTTTTTAATTTCCAAACCTGGTTGTGACACCTATTATAGCTGATGATTGTCTGTTTTGTTCCTTTTTGATGATTTCTCATTTGCTAATAGCATGGCTTAAGTATAGGTATTTCTGTCCAGCATAAACTCGTGCTTTTCAATACCTTGCTCTTATTTATGATACTTTTGTGATTCTATTTTGTACAAGAATATGGATCACTGTTATATTGATATTGTTCTTATAATACAGTGAATTCATTTATTCAATAACTGTTATAAAACAGCATGTACCAAGTACATAACTCCTGGTCATTAGCCTTTGGCTAATTTTACATTTCCTTGTTTTCTGCTGCTGCTTGTTAGTGTACTTTTCAATGATATTATTATTAAAAATGCCAACTGCTGCCCAGCGGTGGTGGTGCATGCCTTTAATCCCTGCACTCGGGAGGCAGAGGCAGGCGGATCTCTGTGAGTTCGAGGCCAGCCTGGGCTACCGAGTGAGTTCCAGGAAAGGTGCCA
>LZPO01017452.1:0-21707 GCA_001675575.1 Neotoma lepida
TCAAAGGTCACTTAATGTCATGGGGATTCTTGCAAATTGAAGTTCTTACCTCTGGTATAAAAAGAAAGGTTATCACCCACGTGAACAAACGAGGTTGGCCTCTCCGAAAGGTTGCCTCANGTCCTTCATCATCACAATGTTGTAAATAATTGTTTTTTAAATGGACAGATTCAAAACTTCTTTCAGGGGGAGAAGTTTATGGCAAGGGATCCTTGAGATGCAGATTAACAGGAATGAGAGCTCTTAAGCTAACCAGCAACATCAGCATCCATGGATGCTCCAGTCCCTATGAAAGGCCAGGTGAGTTTGAACCTGCATTCTAACAGACTACAAGGGGACTTCTAAGCACATGGAAGTTTGAGTCTAATCACACTTAAATCTGTGGCATATGCCTATAAACTCTTATTTATTACTTCCATCACTACCATGTGACCATTAACTTAGCAATTTGAATGTATAGACTTTTTTTTTTCTTTTTATGATAGGGTCTCACATAGTCAAGGCTGGTCTTAAATTCAATAAGTAGCCAAAGATTATCTTCAATTTCTGATTTTCCTGTCTCCATCTCCCAAATGTTAGGATTACAGATATGCCCCACCATGGCCAGTTTTATGGAATGCTTAAGCACATGGCTTTTCATATGCCAGACAAGCACTCTACCACATGAATTACATCCTAAGCCATTTGAATGTGTATTTCTAACACTGCTAGTTTCCTTAAAGAAAATTCATTTGTTTGCATATTTATTTGTTTGCATATATTTTCAACATTTGGGGGGTACTATCTGCTGTGTTTTCATTATGAAATGCTCCCCTTAGGCTCATGTGTCTGAACACTTAACCCCCATGATGTTGTTGTTGGGGAAAGACATGGAATCTGTAGGAGGTTGAGCCTTGTGGAGGAAGTACGTTAGTGGGGGTGGCCTTTGAGGTTTTATAGTGGGGCTCCACTTCCTGCTTGCTCTCTGTTTCCTGGGTACAGATGAGATGTGATCAACTAGCTTCCTGGCACCATGCCTTCCCTACCATGTTATACTCCATCATTCTAGGACTGTAAGCCAAAATAAACACTTTCTCCTTTCATTTGCTTTTGTTCATGATATTTTATCACAGCAACAGTAAGGAAACTAGTACACTAACCATTNCTTGGATTGAGAGAGGAAAATACTGAGAATGATAGATGGCCTTTCTAGGTGGTGTGGGAATAGTATAAGCCACAAGGACAAAGATGTGATGACAGGCAAAGTTCTCATGGTCCAATGGAACTGGACATAGAGGCAAGTGGAACAGGAATTACTACAAATTCAGGAGATTTGTGGCTGAGGCAGGAGAACACAGCTGGAGCCCATGGATGGATGGAAGATAAACAGTTTGGGAAGGGAAAGCCATGAGTTTCACAGCTGGAGGCGCTGATTCCCATGTAGTTTCCAGGTTAGAGGTCTGAAAGATAGCTGAAAACAAGGGCTGCGCTAAGGAGAGAAGTTTGAACTGAGAGGATGAGGAACTGGGTAATGAATTAATACTAATGCACGGTCCAAAGCAGCCTCCTCCAGTATCCGCAGTAAAGCTGCTGTCATCATGCTCTCTCTACCCAACCATGGCCACAAGGGATTTGTGTCCAGATGCTTAATGTCCACACGACTGACAGACTGGCATGTCTCAGTGAGAACTGATGTGTCCACCATGACTTCACAGAAGGAATAAAAAAGAATTTGGTCTCATCAAGCCCAATTTGGGCAATTTCTTTAAGTCAGTAGCAGAATTAATGGGATCAGGAAGGATAAATACAGATACTTGATGCTATGCTCAGTGTCAAGACTAGAATTCCCCAACCCCAGTTTGCAAACCTAGTAGTACAGGTTCTCAGTCAACTCACCAAGATCCAAGAACACACTTTTCTTCTCATCATATCCAAAGCAGGGGTTTCTGTGAGACACTGAACAACATCAGCACCAGTGCACTAACTGCTGAAGCAAATATTGATCCGAGACTAAAGCAGAAGTTAGCCTCAAAGGAAAAAGTGTGAAAAGCTTCAAGAGAGAAAGGACAGGCACGTACGTATTAGGTAATGTCTCCTACCTGTGTGAAATCATTAAAAAAAAATCTTTCAGAGAAAAGTTCACTTTTTGCCTGTATAATTTTTGGTTTTGAAATCTCCTAGCAAGTGAAGAAATTTTAAAAGCTTGATGTATTAAGAAATTGAAACACCAAAAGAAAAACTATATGACTTTTTTTTAAAACTTCAAAGTTACCTGGTATTTAATAATAACTTTAGAACTGAGGCTTATTGGGATAATTCTTTCTTCTGTAGAAATTATCACCTCTAGATACATATTGCAACTGCTACAGCATAAAACCAAAGNTGTCTTCATGGCCATTTCATTTTGTTCTTCTAATTAAATGGGAATATTTAAATTCTAAATATAGCCTGATTTAAGGAGGAAGAAAATAATACTTCTTTGGTAGTGCCTCCTTCTCTCTGCTTGTAGGGCACTTTTTCCTGGGCAGGCAAGAGGTGCTAAGAGGAAATTTGACTTTATCACTAAAACACAGCTCTTCCATTCATACTTTCTAGCCCCGGATACCAATGAGCTCATCAAAATCAATGAAAAGAGAGTAACGTTTTTAGTTTAAGAAACTGGTCAGTAACCATACGTCTTTTACATAAACTCGTGGAAATGACTCAAATAATTTGTGTAGTCATTGTGCTTGGCAGCTTTTCAAATTACCATCTGATTATTTACCCACAGTCAGTAAGGGTGTGTGGTAAGCACAAATGAGACCAGGAGACCAGAATCCTGCTGGAAAGAACAGGGTCACAGAAATACCAACTGCTGAAACACCTTCACCTTGTGGTCATTTCGGTCTGGAAGGAGAATTTTTTCATAAATATCACCTGATTGCTAGTTCTGTGACTGTCTTTCTCTGACAGGTGCAGAAAAATGTTGGCTTCAAAGATGAAGTGGGTGAGGACATATGGCCTTTGCTCATCAGCTGTGTCATGCTGTGCTATGGGTTTCAGCTAGAAGCTATACAGACAGTATTCTGGATTCTTTGCATGTACCAGGCAGGAGTTATCCAAGATATTTTCTATACAACATCTCATTGACCCTCATTTTGGGTCAATTCAGTTACAGGGACTCCTATCACCTTTACTTTATCCTATTTGCATCTTTACCATTACCTCAGCAAGGAGTAGAGTATCACATGACCAAAGCCTGACCCATTGAATCACAGTTAAGTAGATCAGAGATGGACAGCTGAGGTCAGGTAAGCTATGACAATATCATTTAAATTTGTTGGGATTTACACTTAGTCGTAGATAAAATATTAGAATCATCAAATACCCTAAGGGAGAAACCATGTGGATCTATTTGCAAGCTTCTGCAGAGAATGAAGTTATTCAAAGACCAAAGCTAACTTGGCTATGGTGTAGGCTGACTCAGAATTGACATTCCTTTCCAGTTCCTGCACTCACTTGCTTCTGAGGCCCACCANGGCTTCTTTCTGTGTGGATTTCTGAGGCATTCTGTGTCCTTACAGTGAGTTTTCCTTTCTTCTTAAATTACCCACAACAGCCTAAAGGAAACTGCTTAATATATTCAGTACAACACTACGGTCTCCAAGAAAATGTTCTTATCCTTATTTTATTGACAAGGAAATAGAGAATCTAGACAAGCAGTGTAAGGTGAATTAAAATTCACATCCTTACGACTGATAGTTTGTGCTTTTCAACTGCCAGAATGACTTAGGTCCAAACTTTTCAACATCTGTTGTCTGCTAGAGCCATCTCAGTACATTTTCAGAAGTTATTACTATCATATTAGTTAGAATTAAGATCCAAAACAATTGTTCACTGGCAACAGGCATCAAGCATCTGTACTTTCAGGCTGAGATGTGAAGCTTCCTGCTCTCTGGCCGAGTTGACGTTCTTTCAAAAACTCCGACTCTAATGGCTTCTGCAGAAATTCTTCATTTCTAGCTAGTTGGATTCATCTCTTCCCAAAGACAAATTTTGAGTTTTCTAGTCAATTTCTATGCATAATTTATCACCACCAGACAATTTCTATTGTTTATCTTCATNGACTTTTTCCCAGAAAAAACAAAACAAAACTGACCTGTCCTTTTCTCTTACTAACTAGGTGCAAGTCCAGAGTAACTCATGGAGCTCCCTGATTGCTCAGCTTGAATGTTTGGCTTTTAGCCTTCCTTTATGAAGGCAGCAAGCTCACTGAAGTGATCCAGCTATCATGTGTAAACTCCTCTGGCTTTTGTCTTGAGATGTGAGAGTTCACCACTGTATCCCACTATATAACCACTTAGTCACATGAATCTGGATTTGAGCCAGTCTGACTCAATGTTTATGTACGAAGCTTAGGTAAGATGCTTTCACTGTAAAACAAGCAGAGAACTACCACTCTTTACATAAAACACATCAATTTCAGTAAATTATTTATATATTCATAACAATATGTTATCAACAATAATTTGTAAAACAACAACAAAAACAAGCTAGGTCCTAAAACATAACCAGTTGCTCTTTTACCTGATAAGGATTCTACACCTATCCATCTTTCTTGGCAGAAATTCAGACAGAAGATGAGGGGAGTTTTCTTCATGAATAGCATCCAAAAGCAACAGAAAACTCAGCTGGGAATCACTGATGTGACTTTTCGTACTGGGAACAATGCAGGCCATAAAGGGACATGCAGCACAAGTTGAAGCTAGCATTGTCTCTGGTTGCTCAAAGTTGTATGTCTCCATGTTTTCAGCAAAAAGAAGGTCCCAAACGTCTTCCAAAAGAATCTAGTAGGTGCTATTTTCTCTTTTCTCACATCAGCCGAGACTCAGGAATACTTCGGGTCCTTCAGGTTCTAGACATTTTGTAGTGCTCTCAGATGGTCCTTGGTACTTCTGGACCCAGGCATCTCTTGTTAGCAATTTAAGCCCAGAGAAACATAAATCCAGGCAACCAAAAACCTACTGCTTATTCTTAGAACACACTTACCCACACTTTTTGACACAAATGTTTGTTTTCTTATAAAATGCAAATGCATTTTCTTATAAAAGTAAAATACAAATACATAGACCCTGAGAAGAACAAGATGAGCAGAAGGTGTTGGGTGGGGTGGATGAGGGGTAAGAGGTACCCAGAGTTTCTTATTGTGTTCCTTATCCTCCAGCTTCAACTTTTCTAAACCACGTTCTAGTGTAAAAAAGCCTTATAATCCCCTACGTTGTTACTGATTTTTCTAAAGTCACAGCGCACCCCATCCACATGTTTAGAATATTTCTTGACTCTCAAAAAAGCCTACCTCTGATGGGCTGTCTTCCTGGGGCTTACCTCATTCTGAACCGGGCCCTCTCCCTGTGGAAAGTCCTTCCTGTAGCAGCATGTGGACCTTTTTGCTTTTTATCATGACCACAATGAATTGTTGCTCAGATGTTTGGCTGAGATCCAGTGCCTAAAAATAGTCACAATGATGTCACACTCAATTGTTCCTGGGCTTTTTCCTGTGCTCAAGATGAAGTGAATGATTCAGTTAGTCACCTTGCAATCAAGATATTAGACTATTTTGAACCATAACTGCCATAGATTTAATGCAGTCAACACCTTTACCCAGCAGGTACAAACTGGGTATGGGCACAGGCAACACATGTGCCAGCAAACATTTACTAGGAAGGGGACTCCATGCCAAGCTTCAGTGAAGCATTACAGATTGCAGTATAATTAGTCTACTGAAAACGGAACACATCCTTAAAGTCCCTCTTCTAATAACTAAAGTCACCTGCTCTCCATCTCCTTCACCACTCTAGGCAGCTCTCTTTGCCCCTCCCCCATTCCTGCCATAGATTCACTGACACCCATAATTCTCATTCCTCTCACAGGGCGAGCCTGTTCTCTTCACAGTTGCCATTGTCTCCTGCTTCCACAGGGTAGTCACAACAGCCAAGTGCAAGTGTTACAGCTCTGAGAGGAAAGGCTTCTCAACGCAAGTGTTACAGCTCTGAGAGGAAAGGTTTTCCCAATGCAAGTGTTACAGCTCTGAGGGGAAAGGCTTCTCAACACAAGTGTTACAGCTCTGAGAGGAAAGGTTTCCCCGATGCAAGTGTTACAGCTCTGAAGGGAAAGATATTCTGGCAATTGGGAGCCAAGGGATACCACAAAGTCACACTGCATAACAAATCTCACACAAGAGATTTATTGGGAAAGACACAAGAGGGTGGCTGCCTCTGCCCAGGCAAGCAGCAATGAACTGAACTTATATAAAGTTTCTTGGGGGAAGAGTTTTCGGTGGTGGGATTGGTGAGATTTCAAGTCAAGCCTAGGGACTGGTGGAATTTTGAGCTCCAGGATTGGTGAGTTTTGATAGGGTTTCAAACCTGGATATGGGCTCAGACTTTTTGCCCTATACCAAGCACCTACAGACCTCTATATGTGGCTTCTTTGTCTTTCTTGGGACATATAAGTAATGGAAAATAAAGCTGAAGTGGAGTGACTTCTCTCAAAGGACATTTAAAGGCAAGGATGANCCTGAGTTTCAGACACACCCAACACAGCATTCAAAACACTCGATGTTTGCAACCTTTTCCTGTACATTTCATTTTTTTCTGTACAATTCATTTTCCTTTGAATTGGCCTTCTTGAGTTTCTCTCTCTTTTGTTTTCTTGGTACTGTGAGGGGTCAAACACTTGGTTTGACCGTGCAAGGCAAGCATTTTACCACTGAGTCACACCCTGAGGCCTGAACTCTAGGTTATTAACTGAGGTCAGTGACCAGCTCAGCTAACACTCAGGTGTAAGAAGAACTTCTAACCAGTCTTATTAATAAACACGCGGAACAAGAAATAAGGGTGAAAACCTGACAGAGATCAGAGGAATTAGGAGCAAGCCACCACTCACCAATGCTGCCTCTACTTCCCAGGAGCGAAGTGGAGCAAAGAGACTGCCTGCCGGTCTAACCTGGCTTTTATACCTGTCTATCTGTTAACAAATTTCCCATCTTCCCAAGCTACATCACTTCCTGTCTTGTCTGCATGGATCTTCAGAACTCTAAGGTTGATACTGGGATTAAAGGTGTGTGCCACCACCTCCTACTGCTAGTTCCCCATGTGACCTTGGAGTCACAGAGAACCAAATGGATTAAGGGCGTGTGCTAACTTGCATGGCTATTGTTTTTCTATTAGTGGCTGGCAGCCCCGTTTTTCCTCTGACCCTCAGATAAATTTTATTAGGGAGGACAAATAAGATATCACCACACTCAGGTCTTGAATCCATCAGTTCTTCAGAGTGCTGGAGTTACAGATATTTGCCACCACATTCTACTGTGTTCAGACTTTCTCCTAAAAGAGCAGGAAAATATATTTACCTGTGCAATTCTAAATCACTCATTCCTCCATATCTTATACATATTCCACAACTCAAAGTTTTGAGACATACAAAAATTCTTTAGATGACATAACCCCTTACCAAATGGCTTAACTACTCATATTTGCCCTGTGTTTTGGATGTAGCATATTTTCCCTTGACCAGATGGTCGTTACCTTAAGAGTATTGAGAAAAGCATTCCCTGTAATGTATCTCGGTTTTTACTGGTGAAGTCCATGAATTTTTCTCAACGCACGGTAACTAAAATTCCCTCCAAACACAATCTTCTGCAGACCTATATGAATTCCAATTGGAACAGGAACCTTACAATGGCACCCAGATTCCCTTGCCTCCTAGTTTCCACCCTTATATAATTTCTTCCCTAGACTGTAGGCTGAACCTAGTGTCTTGTTTTTAAGTAACAGATTACAGCAAATCTGATATGAAATCCTGTTTACAATTAGGATCCAAGGGCCACAGTTGCTGTCTTGCTGGGAGACTCTTTAACTTTCTTGGTTTCTACACTTTGGTAAGGCAAGCTCCTCCACAGTGGAGAGGACAGTGTGATAAGAGAACAAGCAACAAACAGAATTTCTCTTCATCACCACCATTTAAGTCTGGGAGCTAAGGCCTTCTCCAGTCAAGCCTTGGTATATCCTAAAATATGGGACTCAGTTAAGCTCAGCCTAGATTTGAGGGAGTTGTTGTTTTGAGTGGTCACATTTTGTCTTAATTTGTTACTCATCAATAGATGATAAAGTGACAAAATTTTAAAGGTAAAGCTAATGCAATTTTTATCAGGAAACTATTTTACCTTTTTATGTGGTTCAGGCTATTTGTGTTAATCCTAGAAGCAATCCCAGTTGCAAACTCCCAGTGTCCCATGCTAGGAATGGCAAATAGGACAATGCAAGCAAGTATTAGTTATTCTTTTTATTAACTTTTTAAAAAAATGTGTGTATGAGTATTTGTCTGCATGTATATCTTTGAACCATGAGTGTACCTGGTGCCCAGAGGCCAAAAGAGGGCTTTGAATCAGTCCCTCATTCTCTTCAAGAACAGTAAGCACTCTTAACTAATGAGCCATCTCTCCACCTATTTTTTATTCTTAAAATTATTGTTTTTATATTTTGAAAACTTCATTCATTTACACAGTGTANCTTGGTCACATCCATTCCCTACTTCCTTCCTCCAGTTATGCTTCTCCAACAGATCTCCCATCTCCCTCTCAACTTCGTGTCCTATGTTTGCTGTTTATACTGCACTGAGTTCAACTAGTGTTGCCCATCTATGCAGGTGTACATGTTTATCCACTGGGCACCTCTCCTTCCCTCTGAAGCCATCAATTGCCATTAGTGCCTCAGCCATGGGTGGGGCATCAGGAGTCCCTCCCACCTCAGTGCTGGGATTTTTAACCTGTTTGATCTTGTATAGATCTTGTGCCAGTAACCACACTTGCTGTGAGCTCATATGTGTAACCACCATGTCATGTCCAGAGGACAGCCTTTTACAGCATTCCTCCCTATACTCTGGCTTTTACATTCCTATCCCCAGAAACCTTAAGCCATCCATATGTGCATGCACCCATATAAGCTATCAGGTATGACAATGGGAGTTAGATGGTTCTTCTAGGCAAGTGAAGAAGATGAGAGGCAAATGCTGGCTACACTTACAAACTATCTCCTTTCTCCAAGAAACAGTAATCTAATGTGAAAATATATTTTAAAGTCAAATACTTTTTGTCTGTTTATAAGGATCAGTAAATTCTTTGTCATGTTCACCTCAGTTATTCAACTGAAGACCAACTCCAAACACCTGATATGCTCTTCATAATAAGTTGCAAAAAATGGAATGGACAAGTGGTCAGAGTGAATGAATCTGCCAGAGTATTTGGCTAACACCAGTTCCAGCTCCCACATCCCTGTTTTCTCTGGAGCTCTGTTTGAAATCTTTCTTTCAATGTGCTCTAGGAAGAAAATACTAAGGAGTGGCAAGTTAATCTGTTTCACTTCTGGTTGTATACCATGGGAAAATATCTACACAAACAGATGTTAAAATACTGACCTTTTTTTAATTTAATGTTCCTCCATTTGCTTACTTAAAGTACCAACAGACTATTAAAATTGCAATCAGGATCCACACCCACTTTCATTGTCCAGTGTAAGTATTAGAGGAAAGAGAGAAACAGGTTTGCATAATCAATTTCCTTTTCCAGCATAGGATCCCAGGGGCCATGTCAAGCAGTCCTCAAATGAGCAAAAGGACTACCAGACTAAGACAAAAAAACTAATGTAGTCCCCTCCCAACAAGTTGCTGTACCAATCACAATTAGTATCTTCCCTTTGAAAATGGTAAGCCACACGTAACATTCTTGGATTTACATTCAGTCTTTAAACTCATAATCACAATTACAGGAAATATTACTGAATTGTCCCATAGTAAAAATTAAATTTTGGATAAGTGCTTACCAAGAAATTCTCATCACAGAAAGGAGTCTCCAAATGAAAAATATCATCTGATCCTAAAAGTGTCAGTGTTTTAAATAGATTAAGTAGAGCAGAAACTAAAAACAAAGAATAGAAAATGAATACATGATGTGGGTCTTGAACTCCTGTTGGTCCAAGCAGGCCTTCAGCTTATTGTTCAGCCTCTGGAGTAGCTGTGAGTACAGACCAGTACCACCATGCCTGGCTAAGAAGCTATGGAGTCTTGGCTGGTCTGGAACTTGCTGTGTATACAAGCTTATGGTGAGTCCCTCATCTCTTCCTCTGGAGTGCTAGAATTACATGCATGGACTACCACAGTCAGCATTTTTTTTTTAAATTAAGTCTCAATGTGTTGCCCAGGCTAGCTATCAAGGTATCTTCCTGCCTCAGCCCTCTGAACAGTTTCTGGATAGGAACTATAGGTATATAATATTGCATCTGGCCACCCCTCAATGCTGTTCACACACACAGCACAAAGGAAGCAAAGTGTTAATCGAATCTTAAAAGGTCTTATTAATAATAATAAAAAAAAAACCTTTGAAGCCAGCTTTTGGGGTAAATTCTGAAAGATCAGAGAGACAGAACAGGCCAACCAACCCCACCTCACCAACTCCTCAGCTGATCTTATTTCCTCAGACTGAAAGCCTCTGAGGCCTCACCCAAATGGATTTCAGCTGAACTGCTCAAAAGCCTCTAGTTCCTGGTCCTCACACCTTATATACCTTTCTGCTTCCTGCCATCACTTCCTGGGATTAAAGGAATGTGTCCTTCCCAAGCAAAGACATGAGATCTCAAGTGCTGGGATTAAAGGTGTGTTCCACCTTTAATCTGGCTCTGTTTCCAGTGTGGCCTTGAACTCACAGAGATCCAGACAGATCTCTGCCTCCCGAGTGATAGGATTAAAGGCGTGTGTACCACCACTATATGGCCTCTCTGTCTAATCTAGTGGCTGTTTTGTTCTCTGATCCCCAGATAAGTTTTATTTGTTAGAGCACAAATAAAATATCACCACAGCAAAGCACAGAGGGAAGAATAATCAGACAAGAAGCCATAATTGGGTTCAAAACACCATGCTTCAAGACAGTTCTGTCACTGGCTGTGTGGCTCTAGACAACCAACATTTGTGCATTCTCTATTCCTCCACATACAAGCAAATCCCTAACTGTTTAAAAAAGTTCCATGTCCCAAATTCTCTTTCAGATTTAGAAAAGCAACTGCAGGAGGTGGGCCTATAATAGCAGCATTTAAGTGGAGGCAGGAGGATCAAAAATTTAAGGTCATACTCAGTTAACTTAGTGAATTCAAAACCAGCCTGGGCTACATGATATCCTATCTTCAAAAACCAAACAGAAAAGGCAACTTACAGTCTACAGCTCTTGGACCTTTGCATGTATGTGCATGAGCACCCATTCATGTGTGAGTATGCTTCTGGAAGCACTAGGGAGAATTTCTAACATCATAAACTTTAATGTTTGAACACATTCTAGACAATACCGATATATTATTGTAACATTTGTGGATAGGACACTGTTTTGAAAGGTGGAGGGTGAAAGGATTGAAAAATGAAACTGTGGTTGGAGAGCCACAAGCTCTGAAATATTCCTGAGTAGAATTTTGAAGTATTTCTGTAAACGGAACAAAGATATCAGAAGAATGACATTTGATATTGTGGGAAAGGAAGGGAAAAGTGACTTTTCTGTGAGAAAAACATTTATGAAATAGAGTAGCTTGGAATAAGTAGCTCTAAGTGGAACAGATGCCCTTTAAAACTATTTTTATGAGAATCTATCAATTGGGCTGTTTCTATTAGATCCACATGGTTCATGTGCCTCTCATTTTTTGCTGTGTATTATTCTTCGTGCTTGTGCCAGTCACTCTCCTTAGGTTACTCTCGGTCTCCCATTAGTGTGCCACCCATGTCATTTCTGATCTGAAACTCTCCATCAAGGTCAGGAGGTCACATTTGAAACATGGAAGTTATTATTGGTAATTATACCCAAACTCTGAAGAAAGCCATTCTGGAAGAAGAATGTTGGCCTTTGAGCCTGAGTCTATTTTTATTGTCAAGTATTGTGTGTCTATTTTTGTCTCATATTGTATAAAAGGCAGCAGTAAACATGTGATGATCAGGCTTGGACACTAGCCTTGTTCCCAGGGGCATCCCAGGAGTCTTGTGTGAGAACTCTCAAAATGCCTTGACTATGACTGCTAGANAAATTCCTCCAGAGGAAAAACCCAATGAGTAGCTAACCACCGTGCAAACAGCACAATGTTCTAGGTTGCATTAAAAAGGTCCAAGGGATATGTAAGGAATGGGGGAGGGGTGCTGCCCTGTCTGTCTTGACACTAGGCAGATGAGTATCACATTCTCTTAGGCACCACATCAAAGCAGAAAGGGTTTTAAACCAGCTCGCAATGGTGAGTAGGATTTTAGGTGAGAGTAAGGCAACTTGGGGGAAAAAAGAAATGTAATATTTAATACTGTGCCTTAAGATTAATGAGTTTCCTGACTCTAGGGATGGAATCCATGCACATTAAAATAAAATAAGCTAACTTAAAGCAACTGGTACAAGGCTGGCAAGATGGCTGAGTGTGTAAAGATGCTTGCCACCAAGGCTGACAGCCAGCATTTGATTACCCATCACACACACACACACACACACACACACACACACACACACACAAATAAATGTAATTTAAAACCCTGATACTTAGAGAGTTAAGCTTCCATTTTGGAGGAGGGTGCCCTTAACATGAATGGATTTTTCTATTTCAAAGGTCTCACTTGGGCTTGGGCTTTTGGAATGAAAGAGAGAAACTCCTCTCAATGCTTTGAACAGCAGCATCAGAAGATGCACCAGGTGCCAAAGGCCTGTGATTTCCAGCACTCCGCTTACCCTTTATAAACTTAATATGATAAGTCAAAAAGAAAAAGTATCCATCTTTCTCACAGGGCACCGTATCAATATAATTCAACAAACATGAATTGCTAATGTATAAAACAAATGCTTTAAAAACTGTCATAATCAGTCTCAGTGATTTACTAATTCAGTAGGAGAGATGGTGTGAGCAGTTCTCAAACAAGCTAGAAGAATCTAAATACTGTCCGTCAAGTACAGAGCAGAAAGGAATTGCTCTCCTCTAGCAGGGCTGGGGACAGGGTCTCAGAAGAGGCCACATTTTAGCTGAGTTTAAGGATCAGAAGCAGCTCAAGCAGCAACATGGGGACACCATGAAAGCGCATTGGGTGGTCCATGCCATCACTAGGGAATCTCTTTACACAGAAGAGGCAGGGAGCAGTTTCTGTGCTGCACAGCTCAGAGTGGATCTGACCGGAAGGGGCTGAAAGCTCAGTTGACTTGCTGGCTGACTCCTCAGTGGGTTTGGTTGGTTGGGGACTGACTCCCAGCACCCATCCTCTGCTCTCCAAATGTGAACTCCTACTATGGGAAGGTGATCCCTGACGATCATCAAGTCCAGGGCCACAGCTAACATCTGCCACCCCGTGTCTGAGGCTTTAGCCGATTAAGATTATATAGCATTCTTCCATGACTTCTTTCAAAACTGCTCCCATCTATTGTATTCACTTTTAATGTAGTGTCTCATTGAAAGCATCACAACATTATCTTCATTTCAAACTTCCAGCAGGCGATGGGAAGGAATAACAGTCCTGCAACAGGCTCTCCCTCGATTGAGACATCCCACAGTGCCTCCGCTAGTTAGCTCAGCACACATTTTCAGAGCCCACATAGAGATTTGTTATTTGAAGGTGAGACTTAGGTCTCGTATTCAAATCTTAAAAACCACAGAAATCAATAATGACATTAAGATCTAATAAAGAAGCAAAGAAAATAGAGAAAATTTAATCTATTATGAATAGTACTAATAAAATGAACGGTGATTCTGACACAGAGCTCCACAGACCTCACTGGCAATCACCAATACATACTTGCACAGAACACTGACGGAAGATGGAAATAACAGAGGCTATAAAGAGCTTAAAGACTGGAATTGCTGTGTAATAACATGTTAATGTAAGGCAAAGGGGTAGATGTAAGGCATGCCCTGACCTAGCTCACAGCCACAGATTTCTTTCTCAGAATAAATCATCAATATAATTAATGAGCACATTGATTCCTAGTAGCGCATGCATTCATGGTAAGGGGTAGACCCTTCCGTAGAACAACAGTGCTAATGGCAGCAGGCATGAAACAGCCATGAGCATGAGAAAACCAAACACAAGCTGTTAAAATCCTGACATTTTCAGTTGGAGCAAGTCTGGGGAAAATGAATCTTGGATAGTGACCTTCTGAGTCATCCACTCATGGGAACTGACTTCGGGTACAACCTAACAGTCCACCCGGCAGCCAATTTGGGTTTTCTAATCTGTTTAGACAGTTTTAATAATAATACACTCTGCTATTTTCCAGTGGTTTTCCTTTCTAAGGACTTAGTATAAAATTTATTCAATTTAATTGCCCCATAGGACTGGGCTGGGGAAGATTAAATTAGATAATCTGGAAGACATTCTAAAGTAATTACAAAAGACCAACTCAACAAAATGTGATTGTCACCATAATAATAGTGACAACTAGGGTTGGTGTGGCCACCCTTGGCAGAGCAGAAGTGAAGCCCTAGGTTTGATAGCTAGCTCCACAGGAGTAACATGATTTTTTTTTTTCCAAGACAGGGTTCCTCTGTATAGCCCTGTCTGTCCTGGAGCTCATTCTGTAGACCAGGTTGGCCTCAAACACAGAGATCCACCTGCCTCTGCCTCCTAAATGCTGGGATTAAAGGCACACATCACCACAGCCCGGCATAACAATGATTTAATTCATTTTATGTATTATTTATGAAAACAATCAGTGTGAAGCAAACTTAGATCAGTGATGTGTCACCTTTTGAAAAAGGCTTGATAAATAGGTGGCACCTACCTGGGTACTGCTGCCAGGGGAAGGGGACACAGGCTCACCTAGACATGCTTCTTTCAATACACAGAAGATATTCTGTTCAAAGAAATTGACTAATCTAGCCCCTCCCTGAAAAATCAGCTTCCTTTTTTAAATTGCAAGGTTAAGCGTTCTTTATTTTCTTTTTATAAGTTTTATTGTCATGATGTAAGTCAGGGCCTTGTTAGGGTTTCTGTCACTGTACGAAAATACCATGACCAAAAGCAACTGACAGAGAAGGTCCATTTTAGCTTACAACACTCAGGTCACACTCTACCAGTAAGGGAAGACAGGGCATGAACTCAAGGCAAGGAGCTGAAGCAGAGGCCATGGAGGAACACTGCTTACTGGCTCACTCTCAGAGCCTCTTCAGCCTGCTTTCTTTTACTACCCAGGGCCATCTTCCAGGGGTGGCACTGCCCCAATGGGCTGTCAACCCCTGCTTCACCCCCATCAACTAACAAATTAAGAAAATGTACCAGAGTTGCCTGCAGATAATACAATGGAGGCATTTTCTGAATTAAGGTTCCTTTCCCCACGTAATTCTAGTTTGTGTCAAGCTGACAAAAAGTAAAAACAAAAAAACAAAACAAAACCCACCAACTAGGACGGTCAGTATACTAAAAATATACTCTTCCTTTGCGCTCTTTGTTGTCCCTCAGAGTTCACAGATTCCCAAAGACCTCAAACAAACACTGCTGCGGCTGGGGAGACAATTCTGTTGGAAAGGTGCTTGCTGTGTATCAGCATGAGGACCAGAGTCCCATCCCCAGCACTCCTGTACAAAGCCTAGCATGGTGGCATGTGTTTATAATTCCAGAGCTGGGGAGGCAGAGACAGGAAGCTCCCTGAGGCTCTTTGGCTCATTGAGTCCTTGGTCCCAGTCACAGATCCTGTCTTCAAGAAAATGGTGAATGATGCCTGTTAAGTAGTGATACCAGAGATTGCCTTCTGACTTCCACATGTACTCCACATACACATGCATGGAAAATACTTGCTTGTGGTCTAACCATTAAATTCTGTCTCTATCTTTGTCTGTAAAAGAAGGATGCTATTTTGCCTTCATTATAAGCAAGATGCATCATGCATAACAGGCTGGAAAATCCATGGAATGTATGGCTTGAGAGTCAATAGTTCTAATCCAGGCNCTGAAACTTACTAGCTATGTGATGTTGGGCAAGTTACAGAATATCTCAGAACTTCAAATACCAAGTGAGCAACATCACTTTATAGGGTGTATACAGCATGGTGCTTTCTAAAACACATCCTGATACACCAAAGATGCTCAGGAAATGGAAAACAGTATTGCAATGCCAAACGGTGTTTTGCCAACCACAAAACATATTCGTGAATTCAATGATCACGAGACCAACAGAAAGGAAAAGGAGAAAAAGCTATGGTCAGCACCAGCACCACCAAGAGGGTAACACAGTTGTGTGTGAAAATGCATGTCTACAGAGTGTGGGTAGCAAGGCAGGGCAGAGGATGAATTTCTGGAGAAAATGAAACTTTAGTTTTTATTCCCAGGAATACGAGAGTTATTGAATGTATTTTGAGAAAACCTTAGAAAATAATTGCTTGGAAATATGGAGGATTAGATTGGAGCAAAGCTACAGAGAGAATAATCACTTGGTGAAGGAGGAGGCTTGAGCATGAAGCTGAGCTAGAGCCACGGGGACAAGACAGAGGCCCATAGAGGAGACTAGGTAAGGGGGTGGGGAAATGCCTGATGAAGGAGGGCAGTGGATGTGTGTAAAGGAATACAGAGAACATTCATGAATGAAGTGTGGTTCAGTACGACTTCAAGGGGGAACTTAATTCCAGCAGTTTGGACAAGAAGGGTCCAAGGCCTTTAAAGAGATGTCTAAGCAGAGTTCTTCCTCTGTGGATCTGAAATCTCCATGGAGATGAGAAGTAAAATCCAAGGGATGGGAAGAGTGAAAAGCTGGAAAGGGTAAGGGCCTCTGACACAACAAATCAGAGGAAAGAGCTTCAGTGCATATAACACATTGTAGACAATGCTAAGAGGACAGCTTGGTTCAAAAAGCCTTTATCAGTGATGGACTTGAAAAGGGACAAGAAGACATGAAAATAATAATAATAATTTTGGTAAAAATTTTATTGTTAAATTTGTGATTTTGACATTTAACCAATTAGATATGAAATCAGTCAAACAATGCCTTTAGATTCCACTATGAAATTAAGTGAAATCTTCTTTTTCTTGTATCAATAAATATCTGCATTGGTATTTTGCCTGCATGTGTGTCTGTGTGAGGGTGTCAGATATTGGAGTTAGAGGCAGGTGTGAGCTGCCATGTGGGTGCTGGGAGTTGAACCTGGAGTTCCTCTGGAACAGCAGTCAGCGCTCTTACCCATTGAGCTCCTATCAATAAATATCTAAAAGAGAGGTTCAAAATGTCAGTGTTTATTTACAAGTTTATTTAAAAAGTTTTAGAACAATGATGTTTTGACAGGAAGTCATCAAATGGGCTGGGCATCAGCTTGCTTCTCAAGAGCACTAAGGGAAAAGGAGCCTTAGGGGTCCTCAGAGGTTGAAGTCTTGCTGCAGTACCTCCAGTGTCCCCGTCAGTTGAGGAAGTGCCACATATCTTCTGTTTAAGTGTGGGGAGTTGGAAGGAAGAGGGAAGAATAAGACAATGTTTAGTTTACATCTGTCGGAATTATTTAGACACTAGGATTAGCATTAGAATTTTATTTATTTATTTATTTATTTATTTATTTATTTATTTATTTATTATTTTGGTTTTTCGAGACAGGGTTTCTCTGTGTAGTTTTGGAGCCTGTCCTGGAACTTGCTCTGTAGACCAGGCTGGCCTCAAACCCACAGAGATCTGTCTGCCTCTGCCTCTCGAGTGCTGGGATTAAAGGAGTGCACCACCACCGCTTGGCTAGTATTAGAATTTTAGCATGTCATCTCTTCACTTATGATTAGCTACTGCCTCCAGTTCTCCTATGTTCTCAGTTGACTCAAGCTCCATATAAAACTACATTAAAAATTCTAGGGCCTGCTCATGGTATTTTCTGGCCCCCTTTGGAGGCATTTTAGTCTCTAATGAGCAATGCAGAAGTTAGTCCTCTAGCAACAATAGGAAAGGTTNGAAAAACTTCTTTGCTGTAAAATTTGATTGTTCATTAAATACCCAAAAGGAGATGTACTGCAAAGAAAGCCTGACTGCCAGCAGATGAGAAGCACACCTGCTTTCCTACAGAATTGAGTCTAGGGACACCCTTCCTCCTAAACATCTCACAGCTGGATGCAGTAAATTGTTCTCATTTTTCCTNCAAATTCATTAAGTTGAATATACTAATATTTTTATATTAAAAAGGTCAAAGCCTTGTCATATTTTGAAAGACACATTGCATGTGTATATGCTTATATTCTGAAATTGTTACTGAGAAATACTTTTACTTGTTTCTCAAAATGGCATCAGATAATGATAACCAAGGACATGGAACTCTGTTTTAACCCTATGATATATTTTGGTTTGAAGACTTTCAGTTAAAATAAATGACTTATAAAATGCCTAGAGATAATAAAAGTAAGTCTTTTAGACTCAAGTTTCTGGAGTCATCCTAAGTTTATCTGAACTGGCTGGAATCTCTCATTACTTCACACTCACACACACAGAGCTGCAGTGTGAGCACCGTCACATGGGTAAGCCACACTGCAGGATACTACAGCAATAGGAAGCCTAAGCAGGCCAGATGGAGGCTGCTTAATCACCATGTAATCGAATGATCTAGCCTCGAAATAACAAACGTGCTCCTCATTTCCTGAAGTTAGAGCAAATCGTATTTTATCAGAGCAATTGAATGACCATCTGAAATCAACTTAATTTACATAACTCCTAAACTAATTTTATTTATTTATTGGTTTCCACTGCTATAAACAGATTTGTACATTTTGCTTTCAAGAACTGTAACAAGGCCAGTGAGATAGTTCAGGGTGAGGGTACCTGCTGCCAAGCCTGATGACCTGAGTTCTACCCCAAGAGTCTAGCAGGAAGGACAAAGCTGACTCCTAAAGTATACACTCACCCTCTCTCTTAAAATGACAAATAACTTTTTTTTTTTGTATCCCTCCCCCATTTTCTCCTTGCATCTCCTCCCAGGTACCCTCCTTCAAACTCTTTTCATGTCCCTGCCACTCTCAAGTTGATAGTATCATTTTCTCATCATTCTTATATATGTACATTGCATATACACACACACACACATATATACATATACATGTACATGTACACAAATACATATAACACANATACATAACTACAGTCTTCTGAATCTGTTTTTGTTTTTTTTGTTTTTGTTTTTGTTTTGTTTTTTGTTTTTTTTATTTTATTTTGCAACATTTTCCCTTTATTCTCACATTGAATTTGTGCAGAGGACTAGATGAGACAGGAGATTTGCTTCTTAGAAGGTGAAAATGCAGATCAGGTGATAATGGAAGAAGTAGGGAAGGAATAACTTTTAAAAGAAACATACTGTACCTTCTGTATTGCTTATTTTACTCACTGAAGGTATTGGGACCTAAAAGATAAAAAANAATAAAGAATTAATATATTTAATATTTATATATGGAAAGTGAACCCAGAAATATTTTTCATGAGATTATAGAATAAAACTGTAGTCTATCTTCAAAAAAGTAAAGATTCCTCTGCTTTATTGGGCTGTTCACTCTTTCTAAGGAACAAGCCCCAGAAGTAGAGTCAAATAAAAGAAAGTATACTCAGAATTTTTTTCAATCAGTAGCCCAAGTGGCCAACTGAGCACCCTAGAGCTGAGTGTGTGAAGACATTTTCCTTCAAACCACACTTAGACAACAGGAACCATCGCTAAGCAGCCTGTACTGTCAACCTCACCCACACCCAACTTAACATGTTCGCCATCCCTGTGGTGGCACTACCCAAGCAAGATTCTTGATCAGTCACAGATGGAATCCNTCTAGAATTTCATCAGTGTTTTATGATCTTCAGTTAAAGCAGGGGGCCAGACCAAAGGTCTCCTTCGGGCAGCAAGGCTTAAAAGTGGCTAGAATTCCTTGGTCTGTTGGATGGTGTCTGGAGGCAAACACAACACTTTGATGTTGGGATGAATATCACTAATAAATGTATGTGAGAGGATTACCTACAATAAGCACAGTCTTGGCCATTGTGCCATCCCCTCGACAGCCCTGCTCCACTTCAGCACACAGCTGTGNAGGGGCATCCTGGGAAAGTATGTACCCTGCACCTGGCTCNCTCAGGCCTCCTTGATGGTGCCATAGTATGCTGCAGCATGTACTACTCATGTGATGGAGCTCACTCTGCAGCTCACAAAGGTTTCAGCTTGTGGCCTACAGCACTACTCTGTTTTGTTGGTAGCAATAAGATACTGAGAATTTGAGAATGGCCTAATGCATAGAGGTATATCCCTGTACGCACTGCAACAACCACAGTCAAAGCCAAGTTTGTGATGTTGGGAGAAGGGGCTGAACTTGATGGCAAAGTTATTAGTAGTCAAGCCTGGAAGTTTAAATAAACAGTTCCAGAATTGTTCTTTACATAAATGTGGAAGTGGTGTGCCTGTGAGTACTGATGTGAGGGCAGTGGAGAATTTGTGGAAACTGTGGGTAAGTTAAGGTAGAGGAAANTCGCTTGTCATAGAGAATCTTTAATATGAATAAAATTCCCTACTCTTGAACCAGATGCCTGGGAGGACTGTGATCCACAGGAAGCCAATGCCAGGTCCAGGATGTTTAGGGAATGGCAAGTGCTGGTTAGGAAAGCAGCTCCTGTCACTTTGTTCCCGTCCTTCAAGACTGTAGCTTCAGTGGAATGGGACATACCTGACTGGTTAATAACAACTAATTTTCAACCTGATAACCCTTAACCACTTTTTACTCCACTTCCAGGTCAATCATTTGATATGGCTTCTCAGTGGCAGTAGATCTGATCTCATTAGGGGCCATGATAAAACATGAGAGCAAAGCAAGCCCAAGAGAAATGATATAAATAAAAGATTAACAATTAGGATGTGAGGGGCTGTTGCCAGTGTAACACAGTACACTGTTCACATCAAACTCTCAAAAACAGAGTATATTCTATAATAATAAAAAGCATCATGTACGATGTAGCATTATATGAAGCAGTAATGAAATAATTATTTATCATCACTGTCAAGTATAACGTACCGATATAGCTGTATGTGCAATACTTATATTTTTGGTTGTGAGCCTAGCCTTTAACNGCTGAGCCATCTCTCCAGGCTGTGCAATACTTTTAAATGACTGGTACAGCAATAGCTTTGGTTAAGCCAACATCACTCAGCATTTTTGAGCTCTAAGATACAATTATGAAACCATCATGTTCATGGTCTGTCATCGACAAACGGTGGCATGAATGCACATGTATCCCACTGGTTCTAGTCCTTTGAAGATCCCTAATAATTCCCCCAGATCGTAAGTGGTTTTGGTTAATTTTCCTTGAAAAATGTGGAGAAGGAGGAGCAGGCAGAGGATTATTATTACTATTTAATACAGCTTTCTCTCTCACACAAAACATGCTTGAGGGCAGCAGGTGTAAGAGTAACTGCACCAATCTCCCCCTCAGATGAAGCATTTGAAATTTGATGGCAGTATTCTCCTGCACAGATTATAATCTTCTTATTTTTTGACATTGTTGTATCTTTTTAAGTTGTACAATACTGATGGGAATGTCTTTCTAAAAATGTGTTGCTCTGATTGGTTGATAAATAAAGCTGTTTGGCCAATGGTGAGGCAGAATAAGGTTAGGCGGGACATTCGAGCTAGGGAAAGAGAAGCAGAGAGCAGAGCTGGGCAGACGCCATTCTGCCACCTAAAAAGCAACATGTAACTGCGCACAGGTAAAGCCACGTGGAACAC
>LZPO01017452.1:75794-95737 GCA_001675575.1 Neotoma lepida
AGAGAGAGAGAGAGAGAGAGAGAGAGAGAGAATTACTAAATGCAGTAAATTTGCAGGATATAAAATCGACACAGAAACGCCCTGAGCATTTCTATATACTACCAATGAACTGTTCAAAGCAGAAATCAAGAGACTATCCTATTTACAGCAAAACAATAAAACTCAGAGCACTTGGGAACAAATTTAATGGAGGAAGAGCAAGATTTGTTCCTACTGAAAACTATAAGCTGATGATGAAAAAAATCAGAAACACAAATAAAGGGAAAGACATCCAGTGTTGGATTGAAAGAGCATGATTCAGGGTCACTGTAATCCACAGTGAAGCTCCAAAGTCATTTAAAAAGAACAGAGCTAGGAAGAGCAAACCTTGAAGTTTCCATGGAAACACACACACACACACACACACACACACAAATCCTAAAAAACTATGGCAATTATGAACAAAAAGAAAAAGCATCACATTACCAATTCCCAACCACACTCCAAAGCCACAGTAATAAAGTCAGACGGAATCTGCAAAATCAAACTTGGTCACACAGACAGGGGAGGCCAAATACAAGTGATTTTCAGCAGAGGTGCAGGCAATACACGAAAGGAAAAGAACATGCTCTTTAAGAAACTGTGCTGAGAAAACAGCATAAGCATGTGTGGAAGAACCAACTGAAAATGGATTCTTGAAATATAAGGCAGAAGCTATAAAACTGCCACCAGAAAAGAGGAGAAAAGGACAAACTGGCATAGACAACAACTTTTAGGATCTGACCACAAAACCACAGGCAATAAAAGCAAAAATAGANAAATGGGATTACGTCAAATTAAAAAGCTTCTATATAGCAAGGGAAACAGAGTAAGGACACAATATACTGTTGTGGAATATTATTTTAAGATGTGTTACATTCATTTATGCTGTGGAACATTTGTTTAATGATGCAAAGATGTGTTACATTCTTTTATGTTGCATTTGTTTAACTCTGTGAAGCTGGGTTACTTTGCCTGCCAAAAACGCCTGATTGGTCTAATAAAGAGCTGAGCGGTCAATAGCCAGAAAGAAGAAAGGATAGGTGGGGCTTCCAGGCAGAGAGAATAAATGGAGGAGAAAAAGAAGAGGGAGGAGTGAGAAAAAGAAAGGAGAAGGGACATCAGGGGTCAGCCACCCAGCCACCCAGCCACCCAGCCATCCTGCCACACAGCCACACAGCCACTCAGCCACACAGCCACATAGCCACACAGCCACACAACCAGCAGTGGAGTAAGAAGGAAAGAAAGGTATATAGAATAGAGAAAGAGAAAAGCCCAGAGGCAAAAGGTAGACAGGATAATTTAAGAAAAGCTAGCTAGAAACAAGCCAAGCGAAGGTTGGACATTCGTAAGAAAGAATAAGTCTCCTTGTGATTATTTGAGAGCTCGGTGGTGGACCCTCCAAAAAGCCAGAGTAAAAAAAAACAAAAAAACAATTGCAATATACATCATGGGAGAAAATATATTTCAAATCATACATCTGACAAGGGATTAAAGGCCAAAATACACAAGAAACTAAATAGCTAAACAGAAAAACAAAGCAAACAAATAAAAAACTACAACTAAAAAATGGGCAGTAGACTTTTTTCCCAAGAAGATACACAAATGGTCAACGAGAATAAGAAAAAAAAATAGTCAATATAGCTATCAGGAATATTCCAGTCAAAACAATAATGGGGGGCGGGGGCAGCAAGATGGCTCAGGTAGCAAAAGCATTTGATGTCAAGGCCTAAGTTTGAGTACCAGGTTCATCACACGGTGGAGGGGCAGAATCAACTCCCAAAGTTTGCCCACCTATTTACACATACACACATAAATGTTCAATAACAACAACAAAATACCACAATGAGGTTCACTTCCCTCTCGTAAGAACGACTATTATCAAAAAGACTACAGATACTAAGTGCCAGTAAAGATGCAGAGAAGGAAAGTCTACACTGTTGAGGGAACAGAAAGTAGTACAGCCATCATGGAAAACAGCATAAAGGTTATCTGGGAAGCTGAAAACAGAGCTGACACAGCAAGCAATTCCATTCCAAATACACAGGCAAAGGAGACAATGCCGGTGTGCTAACTTAGCTTCTGGTGGCACCTCACTGTTTACAACAGCCAAGGGATGGAAACAGGGCCCACCAACTGATGAATGGACAAACAACAACAGCAACCAACCAACCAAACAAACAACAAAAAAAAAACAACGGGCTCCACGGTTGATCTCCAAGAGCTTGGGAGCCAAACGGTGGTTCCCAAAGGCTCAAAAGGATGAGGAAGTTTAATTTGTGGGTAGAGGAGCAAGAGACTCTGGTGCCATCTGCACAGTGTGGGGACAACTGCAAATAACAGGGTGTACTTCAAAAGGCAGAAGGGACCTGGAAAGTGTTCGCTGTGGAAATTGTATATGTTTACAGGCAGATGAGTTTAACAGGATTTAAACATATATATATATATATATATGTATATATATATATATGTAAGCATAACTTGGCATCATATTTATGTTTTTAACTCATAGTTAATAATTAAATAGAATTAAAATAACAAATTTAAATTTTATAAAGCAGCATAAAATGGTGATGATGGTCAAGACTATAAAAATTTTAGATGAGAATAGTTTGTTGTGCTTTGTTTTGAGACCTGTTGTGCANGGCAGTGAACACAGTTACCAGTGTATTAACATTTCAAAACTGCTAAGAAAGTAAAACTTTAAAATGACCTCACCAGATTTCAGATTGTATGTTAACTTGACTTAATTTTTTATGTCATATTCATAAATCACATTTGTACTCTACAAATATATATTGCTCATTTACAGCAATTTTTTTTAAAGTAAAGCTCAGATCTTTGTCAAGTGACCTCATTTTGAAGCTATTTTTCTATAAAACATATTCACATTAGTATTGAAAAAGGACCAAAAAATCTGATATAAAATAAACAAACTAAACAATAAAGTAAAGAGACAAAGTACCCCACTTGAGAATTCACTCGAAACTGTAAAGGGCTCATCAGAAGGAAGAAGAGAGCAAGCAAGACAAGCAGAAGAGGGATTCTTGATAGCTTTGTGTTTCACGGAAAAGATTAAAATAAAGTTTTTACAAAGACTTAACAAGAGCAAAAGTAGGTGCTCTTAGATGAGATCCACAAACTTGGGAGAAGGTACTGTTCCCAGGCAATGTAAAACTCTAAAGGACTAAATCCCCAGAAACTGAAATTGCCATCAGCGCCAGACAAAATGCTTCGTTTGTGTCTATGAACTAAATACAGAGCAGACTCTGAATCAAACTTGAAAGTGTTCGCCATCGTGTCAAGGAAAGGGCAAAGAAAATTACATAAATGCGTGCCTAAAAAATGGGGAAACATTCTTTTAAGTGAATATGCAGTTCAAATCATTTTCTTCTTGAAATTAAGGTCTAAGTTCACAAGAATATTTTAAATTATCTCCTGCATAGAGAAGTCTGTTATGCCTCTTCCAAATATGCCAAGTAGCTAGAAAAGATGCTTTTATGTTATTAAGTTAGCATTTCAAATTTACATTAATAGAATATATCTGTACCTCCATTTTGGCATTTGTCCACCGAGGTATTTCCACAACCATATTAAACAAATTCTGCAATTAAAAAAAAAAGACAGAACATTAAAATTTTTATTCACCTTTTATTATTATTTTTTCATTTGGCACAGGGGGGACTATATGCTAAANGAAAATCAGTACAGCCTCTAATAAAAGAATAGTACAAGTTTCCTTCCCACACATAAAGTGTTTAATGCCTACCTTCTATATCCACCCATGCTATAAACCCCTTCTTACAGGTAGAGAGGCCACTAACAATCAGAGGCACTATGCATCTGACCACTGCTGCATAGCATGAAAGGGCACTGCACATCTGGAAGCATGAAAGGGCACTGCACATCTGGAAACATGAAAGAGCACTGCACATCTGAAGCATGAAAGGGCACTGCACATCTGGAAGCACAAAAAGGGCACTGAACACAGTACTGGAAGTCAGGAGATGTGTTCTCCTTCATTTACTTGTTTTGAGGCAGAGTCTTACCATGTAACTCTGGCCAGGCTAGAACTTGCTATCCAAGCTGGCCTTAGACAGACAGAGGTCTACCTGCCTCTACCATCTGAGTACTAGAATTAAAGGTATGCACTACCAAACCTGGCAGAAAATGAGTTTTGATATTTATTCTCCAGCTAAAATAGTACAACAGACCACTTCTGCTCTACTCATGGCAATGTAGTTAAAATACTGTTATGTAATTAAAGGGAACAGACACATAGAAAATTAAGTAGTCGAAAATGTTGAAAATGATTAAAAAAATATTTGTATCCATATTATAATCATAATATAAATCAGAGATATCACTATAGGCAGTTAGAAAGTTTATAAGGAGTTAGACATGCCTTTCTAAAACAAGGTTAGTGATTTCAGATTCCTGAACACTACAAAAGGACCACGGCTTCTTTTTCTCACTTCTATACTTTGTAGAATGCTTAACTCTGAAGGAGACACTAGGTCAGAGGTGGGTAAATATTCCCACAGCTTGCCTTACAAAGGGAAAGTCTTAACATTTAAAGGTGCCTTACAAAAAGGTAAGGATACTATGTTGATGTCAATAATGAATCATGGTCATGGGGAAGCAATGGATTAAAACAGCACCAGTCAAATGGCCAGTCTGCAACTGTTAGCTGATCATTTAGAAACATTTGTAGTTAACTGAAAGCAATTTGTATATCTACTGAATCTAACAATAAAAAACTGAAGCTTTGTAGATGTGTCAGTCTACAAGACACTCCCACACGGAAGGGTTGGGGACTACTACAGAAGACGGAGCAGAAGGACTGTAAGCAACAGAAGGGTCAGGGGCTGGGGTGGGTATAAAGGAGGGTTTGGAGGAAGGAAAAGGAAGGGAGAAATGTAACTATAATCTCAAAAATTAACAAAAAGTAAAAAAAAAATAGAGCCTGAATTATACATTTCATTATTCATTTTGATTATGTTTTTAAAAAGTATCTAGCTACAATGGAAACAAACAAAAATACAGCCTTTTATCACAAATTATTAGGAAAGCAAAAATTTAATATATCTCCCCCAGCACATATAAAAATCACTGGGTGAGCTTTAGCAAACAAACCCACAAAAACAAAACAGGGAAAGATTCCTTAGGGCCCCACGCCCACCTTTTCAATTCAACTGGTCTAGAGTGAAGGCAAGGAATTGCTAACTTAAAAGCTCTCTGAGGAATTTGAATATAAAGTCCAAGCTGGCTTAAAGCACCGCTCACACACAGTCTAGGACTTTCTTGGTGAAACACAGGTGCTATTAATTCAAAAGATGNNACTTAGCAGCCATAGTTTTTTATTAAAATTTTCTTGAGAAAACAATGTTTTGAAAAGTAAGAGTGTAGGCTCCTGATAAGGTAAACAAAGCTGAGAATGACATCTCACACTTANAGTATAATCTCACACAGCCCTGCTCTTCTGTTTCATTCCCTATGCTGTTTTGTGAGAGACCCTTGTGCCTGTTTAAATATGTCTGAAAAGCTGTTAAAGAGAAAAACCTATGTATATGTCAGATGTTTACATAATTTATTCATCTTTGAAAGCCTGGATGTAAGAGAACCAANGCAGATGGATGAATACAAGGTGATAATGGAGGGGACCATGCTTGTTAACAGCTGTACAACAACATCTACCTGCNGAGAGCTGCTGGCAGCAATGCTTTACCAGAGGCCGTGGGAGTATACAGCAGGTGACAACTAGTATTCAACAGGTCGACCCACCAGACGAATAACTCTCTGATGGGGAGCCCCACTTGGCAAAGACTGTGGGGGTCACTGACTCTGAATCGGTTTGTTTCTGTCTGTAATTTTTCTCATGTACCACTACATTTCTTCCCTAAAAACTGCTATGGGTGTTTTCCCACTGCTTGTGTGTTTATCTCGTGTAAATATTCCATCTTTGGGTACACATATAGCTGTGGATGGTCAGGAAGATGATTTCTGCTTAAGCTCTATAATTCTGATGAATAGAAATACTAGGATATCGTTCATAACTGACATAGGAAAGTAATAGTATTCTCAGTCATAAAGACAGCCTTTTACACATTTAGCTAAGACTTTAGAACAAATTCAAAATAGACTAGTTNCCCTGGGAGACAAAGTGCTCAAGGGCAGATTTCCAGATGTCTACTTGTTGAACCAAAGTCAGGCTGATAGCATTAAGACATAAACTCCCTGTAGTAATTGACTTTCTGTACAGACTCCTAGCCTCAAAGTTCACCCAACTAACTGTTTATTGTTTAAGTCCTAAATTTCAATGTCCCTCTCTGGCTACGTGTTTACTTTACTTTATGCCCAGTCAGCACGACCTCCCTAGCCTGAGAGAAACTGTGTGACTTATCGTGTATTATGAGAATGGGTCGGGCCCTGTATATGTAACTTATAATTGCCCAGAGTTTGGCTGTTGAGAGGTGTGTGTACTGAAAGGGAGATGTAGCTGAGTGTGTAGAGAGAGAATGTGTGGAGATTTGTAACTGTGTGGAGACAAGGAAGATGAAGCTGTATAGAAAGGTGATGTAACTGTATATAGAAACATACGGCTGTGCAGGGGAGAGATGTGTATGTAGGGCAGAAATGTGTGTGTAGAGGAGAGTGAATGAGTGAGTGAGTGATGTAGAAGAGAAATACAAGTTATGAGTGAGGAAATGTAGCAGGGTAGAGAGAAATGTGTACAGAAGACAGCTATATAGGAGAGAGATGTGGGTAAAAAGAATTGTGTGTGAAAAGAGATGAAACTGTGTATAAAGATGTGTGGAGAATGTAGCTGTGTGGAAACAGATTTTTAGAGAAGAATTTCTTCATGATGCAGTAATAAAGAAAATTACCGTAAGAACATGTGAGTTTTTACCTTAAGACCTTTAGATAGATAAGAATTTTTTTCTAAACCCCGCTACTCTGCTGGCTTTTCTTTTGGCTACCCTGGAGCAGGTCTGGGAGCTGGTCTCTCAGGCTAAGTTACCTACAAAGCCACTTGCACAGATCTGAACTGGGCCTAAACAGCAGTGGATGAGGAACAGGTTTGAAACTCGAAACTGCAAGACACACTCTCAGTCACCATCTGCACTTGATGGTCAGGGGCTCCTGCTACCTCGCCCTNCTTCTCTCCAGCTGCAGTGTGCTCTGATTGTAATTTATCAAAGCTAGTATCAGTCTTACTCTCCCAAGATTAACATTAGTAATAAATTAACAATTGCCTATCAGCATTTATCAGAAAATCAAAAATNCATATTTCAAATCAGAAATATGNCAGGGTAATCTAACCCCTCCTTTAGTCCTTTTCTTTTTATTTTTCCCCTAGAGGAAAAAAAAATAAGATAATAGATAAATATAAATCCGTCCCCAACATATAATCTGTGTTACAAGAATTTAATTTTAATCTGACACTCAGAACTTGGAATATATTTTTCCCCATTGAAAAGACTACTTCAGACTAAAATGCCAGNTCTCTGGCAACTATAATGCCTCGAGTGCCCTCGTGCCACCTCCCATGTAGAGCAGTGGTTCCTTATTACACTGGAACGGTACTTACTAAAACACAGACTAACCAGACCCCATCGAGCAGAGATTCTGATCAGTAGAGACACAAAAGGGTCCAGAATCTAAATTTCCAACAAGCACTGCAGGGGTTCCAGTGGAGATGATTCATGGCTACCTGACAACTGCTGTAGGAAAACAGAGTATAGACGGCAGGCAATGGTACAGGAACTTAACAGCCTCCATAGCTATGTGTGAAAGCGTACTCAAAGGCTGGGGATAATAATTTCAGCTATCAGAATAAAACTACAGAGGCAAAGGGTAGCAGGGAAATTGTCCCCTGGAGCAAGAGACAGGNAAGGAGTCAATCTAATGTTTTGGTCCTAAGTAGTAACATATAGCTGCTCTAACTTGTTTTTATACTTCCAAATGACTGCTGTGCCTTAATTCTAAAACAGACTCTACAGCTATATTCTCTGTTTTAATCTAAAAAAAGAAACAAACTGGGGCAGGAAAGATGGCTCAGTGGGAAAGAGCACACTTACAAACATGACAGAAGAGGATAAAATAATAAATTTTATGCTATAAATATTTTAACACAATAAAAAAGGTTACATAGTGATACTGCCCTAGATGCCTTAAAGAGATGTTAGAAGAAAAATATCAGAAGCTACGTGAAGGTCTTGCAGGGGAAAAATTAGAAGTAGTTTAAAAATGCAAGCTATCACAAAGAGGCTGGAGGAATGGTTCTGTGGTTAAAAGTGCTTGCTGCTCTTCCAGAGGACCCAAGGGGGGTTCTTAGTACCTAAGCCAGACGGCTCACAACCATCTGGAACGCCAGCTGAACGGGATCTAGCACCCTCTTCGGGCCTCCACAAGTACATGTGCACACATGCGCACATACAAACACAAACATACACACATACACAGAATAAAATTTCAAATGATCCAAACAATCAAAACTTCAAAATATACCTCATAGTCATCATTTCGTGCTTTCTTTCTGGGAATGCCATTTTCCTATAAGAACAAAGACAGTAATCATGACTGGAACATCTCATAAACGAATGCGGGATGTATGGTACAGCAACAAAAACATGCCTACTGCATACAAGTTTTATTAGCTGCTGTCTGGAAATCAGACTCAGCAGACAACCTGCCTGTAATGTTTGTCCCCTGGTATCCCCAGCCTCAAATGGATAGAGGATCAGAGGGTTTTAAAAGTAAATTATGGGAAAATCCAAAGCTCTTTCACGTAACTTGCCAAGTATGCCTGACGCAAGCAAAGGCTCTGCGCGTGTGTAAAGAGAGACTGGNGGGTTGCAATGGCTGCACCTCAAACAGTCATTTCATTATCGAAATGAAGCTCCCGGGAGCTTGACTAACAAGCTGTGAAAGTGCTTGGCTATACCNCCTGCCTGTGAATTCTATCAAGGTACGACTACCATGCCTCCACTAAGCATTTTTAAATTAAGCCAGACTACGTGGTGGGGTGGGAAGAAAGATTATGCGGTTCACAAATGTTCACCGGGTCTGTGTAACACTGACACACCAAAATGACTACTAAGGAAAAGACAAAATAAGCAGAAAATGATTCCAAGTCACACTGTCTTGAAACACTATTCTTGTTCTGAAAATTCTACATCCCAAGATACAAGGTGCAAAAATTCTAACTGTGACTGNCTCAAAAGTAGGGAAATTTGCTGTGTGTCTCCACCCCTGCACCTCCAGAACTCACTGGCCTTCTACCTTATAATTTGTCCTGTGTTATCCTCAGATTCCACAGGCAGAATGTCACACCCACAGATGATTGCCTATCTTTGTTCCACACTCACTCCTCCCTACTTTGCAATTTTCCAGAACCACAGCTTTGGTATTGTATTGTTATGAGGTACACACATTTGTTACGGTGAACCCCAGATCAGACACTACATATCAGTCATTCTTCTCCCTGCATTCTCCTTTACAGTATTGAACATTATCTGACTGACCTCTTCTATGGCTGTCCGTGTCCTCCCAGAGTGTGAGCTACATCTGACTTGCTCACCACTGCACACCCAGTGCCTCAAACAGAACGTGGCAGATAATAAGTGTGCAATGATTATTGATTGAATGGATAAACAAATGTATGCATACCTTTGGTCAAAAGTGAGGTGTTGGGAAGACAAGAGGTATCTGATAGTTCCTTGTACGTCAGAACACTGAAGTTAACAGGCTGAATACTACATCTACACTTAACCCCATCTCACAATAGTCTACATTTGTGACCGAGGGCAAGGTACGGGACCTCATCAAGATGTAAGTTAGTAACAGTAGCTGCTGTCAGAATTACCATAACACATGGCAAACACCGAGCACTTCCCTAAATGTGCCCAAACTTCAGGCCCCCTCCCCTCTCCCCCCAGCAGTGGTTCTCACCACCCTACTTCACCAACCTCCTTCAGACTGTCAAATGGTTTTCAAGAGAAGAGCTAATGAAACACTAGGTTTTTCCATGTTTCCATTTATTTCTGTTTCATGGCGTGGTTTCTGACCACAGAAAGGCCAGCTACAAACCTGGCTCTCTGGCACTTGCCAGTTGTGCACTGCTACGCAAAGCAACGGAATGCCTGCTGCCTCGCGGCCCTTGGACAGCTTATGACAACTTAGCATGGATTAAAAAAAATAAAANGTTCACATAGTGGCTAGCACACAGAAGTCACCCGCAAATGGTAACTATATTAAGATTCAAAATAAGCAGATTAATTTCCCACATTACTACCCTTGAATCTTTAGNTTCTACCAAAGTCTAAACTCCATAGACCACAAATACCCCCTTTTTCTTAGCTTCACACAAATTTTAATTCATAAAGGAGGCTTACAGCCCTGTTCCAGCTCGTTGGTTTCTTCTCCTGCCTGCCAACCACATCTTTACTATATCAAGGCATTTCTGCACAAGAATTTTCAGGCCAATAATGAAGTATCACTTTCATTCTATCATATACAAGAAGTTTTTCAACCCCCAAACAAGTAAAAATACTACCTTTTTAGAGTCCACCTTCAGAGGAATATCATGGAAAGGAGAAATGTAGTGACCAGCTACATTCTCTGCAAAGGAAAAAGCAACAGAATTACCCACACTGCTCTTCATAGCAACAGGTCCTGATCTACTTTGGAACTTGTATGCTTATAGCAATGCTAACTTTACACCTTAAAGTTTTAATTCAACTTTCAGAACTTGTTCCAGCCTGCAAAGAAATACACGCCAACTACCCATACTCATTTCTGAAATCATTTCATTCAATGCTGTGCTTGGCCTCACACACTCAGTGCAGAAAGTAGCAAAGGTAGACTAATCCTCCAAGTAGGAAAAATCTGACTTTGGAAAAGAGACTCATTACTAAGTGAATTAGACTAAACTGAAATCCATTTCCTTAGGAGAAAACCAACAGTATAATCCACAATTTCCACCTACAACCCATAGGGAGAAGGGTCCATCTGGAGCTGGCAAGATGCTGGGTCAAAAGGCCAAAAGAAAGGAGAAATAAAATTATCACAAAAGAGCTGACTAAACAACAAATAGTAAGTTCTAAGTTCAGTTCAATAAAAGCAGAGGTGTACAACGTAACAATGACATCATCCTCTTAAACTTTTCCCTCCTCCACCACCTCCCCAGGTCAGCAGCACACAGCACTGGGAANGAATTCTGAGGGAAAGTGTTGTTGTTGGCTCTTGGTTTNGTCTCTTCTGTTACACTTTCTATTGAATTCCCTCATGGGAAAGGTGGCTAGCACCTAGCTGGCAGTCAGGAGTTATCAGATAAATGACTCAATACTATTTCATTTCTTCTCCTTTCCAAGCTATTAATTCCCTTTCCCTACGCTGGCAACAAGGTAACTCCTGAAAGACACGTGTCATAGTATGGGCAAAGCTGAGAAGAGCACTATGGGAAAGAGAACACTCCTTAGTGTTTGTTTGGTGGTTTGTTATTTTTACTTTTATGACACTGGTGTTTTGCTTGCAGTATGTACGTATGCCATGTGTATGCCTGGTGCCTGCAGAGTTCAGTAGAGGGCATCAGATCCCCTGGAACTGGAGTTACGGATAGCTATGAGTTGCCAAGTGAGTGCTGAGAAGTAAACCTGGGTCCTCTGCAAGAGCAGCGAGTGCTTTAACCAGTGAGCCATCTCCTCACCACCCCATTCATGTTTAAATATTCAAAGTCACATGTTTCTGATTTCTGGTTTTCCTATTTACTAGGTTTCCTTACAGTATATCATCTGGTAATTATTTCCAGAACACATGTGCTGTTCCAAACACTATTCTATGTGCCAGGAATACATATTCTAATTTCCTGCTCTTGTGCACATTCGATGCTAGTGGGAGACAGAAGTGATTAATGTGTATAAACTATAGCAGGAATGGTAAGCACTATAAATCACNTGAGGGCAAGGAAAGAATGAACGCTGGTGGCTTTGGACGGCCAGGAGGTTATCTCTCACACAGGCAGCATGTCAGCAGCGGCCTGAAGGAAGTGAGGAAGAGGGTCCAGAATATAAAGAGGAAGGTGCCGAGGAGACCATCACAGATGAAGGATGAGAGACACCAAGGAGGCCACCCAGGCAGGAATGCAACAATCAAAGGCAAATGATGGTTGGCAGTGAAGTAAGGGGCAGTGTCTCGAATCCAATCATAAAGGACCTTGCATCCTTGCATCCTAACTTAGTTTCTCAAATTTCTTCTGAGTAAAATAGAAAGAACACTGTTTTGAACAGAGCCTTCTAAAAGGGATAATGTGTCTTTGGTGTGTAAAGCAGACCAAAGAAAAAGAATCAGGAGGCTTCTACACTTGATCAATGGAAGATGACGGTGACATGGGTGATGTGGCAAGAATGGAGGCGGACAGAAAAAAAGTATTCTAAATATATTTCAAAAGTTGGGCTGGATATGTCCCAAAAGGATATGATGCCAATGACCCAGATGTGGGACAAAGGTAAGAGAAGGGACAAGTAGGTTGTTAGATGTGTATAAGAGACAAGTTGGGCTGGATATGTCCCAAAAGGATATGATGCCAATGACCCAGATGTGGGACAAAGGTAAGAGAAGGGACAAGTAGGTTGTAGGAGAAGGAGAGTGGAGAGGTTGGCTAAAGGCACATCACTGCAGTTACACCAGGCTCCATAGGTCGTTAGTGACCACAGCTAATAAGCTAATAAGCTAGACGAGAGGCTTCCAATGTTCTCACTACAAACAAATAATAAATATTTGAGGCAATGAATATGCTAATTCCATTCACTTAATCAAAATTGGGCAGAGNAAGGTGACCAAGATTTCTGTTCCATGCTTTGTAGTGAAGGAGAAATACAGGGTGCAAAGCTGGCCATTTGAATCCTGACTCAAGACTTGAGACTAATGGTGCAAGCCTAGGACTTACAGAGGAGCCCCAACGCTAAGGCACATAGTAGACCCNNCCAGAGCCATAGCCATAGTCAGCTGACTCTGGTTGCCGATGGCAGTGCGCCAAAACACAGCACTNAGCAGTTATGGATAGTCCACGTGGCCTAAAATATTTCCCATCCAGCTTTTTTACAGATAGCTTTGCCAACTCCAGGGAANAGAGACAGTGTAGAGATGAGGGCTATGAACTAAATCCTGAGGCATTTCAAAGGCTAGAGTTCAGAAATAAGAGAAGGGTCACACAAAGGACAATATAAGGAGAAAGACATCAAAATAACGGTTACCAGTTTTGAGCGCCACATATCACACTCACTTGCTCTCCTACCTATCTCAATGTGCCCACAATGCCTAAAGCTCTGCAAAAGAGCTTAGCTTCCTCCTAACTCCACCCCGTCTGACACACATACTTGAGCTACATCATCACAGCCATACTTCTTTAAACAAATAATAAAATANTGTGCACTCTCGAGCTCTGATGGCTCCTCCTTTGCTGTCTGCAGACTGCTCTTTCTTACTCCCACTGTGACTTTACTAAGACACTTATTAGAAGGCTGAGGAGACAATGGCTGCGGTCACCAGTTTGTCACAAAGGCAGTCTGCATTAGACAAGAGTCAATGAATTCCATCAGGCTCACCAGCATCTACCAGATACCCCAGCCTCACAACTTCCCCTTCAACTGCTCTAAAGCTTTTCATTCTATCATTCGTTAAGTTTTCTGTAGTTCCATTGCCTCACGCTGCTGAACATGTATTAGTTGTATTTGCAATTGAGAAAATCGAATAGACTGTGGAACCGTTACCTAACATATATTTATTTTGGTTTTTCGAGACAGGGTTTCTCTGTGTAATATTCCTGGCTGTTCTGGAACTCATGTTGTAGACCAGGCTGGCCTTGAACTCACTGAGATGCACCTGCCTCTGTCTCCCAAGTGCTGGGATTAAAGGCATGCGCCACCACCGCCTGGCTACCTAATATTTATAACATTATAATATCATATATTATATACAACATACTATAATATTATATAGTATGCAGCACATAATTGTATGTTGTGCAATATGTATTACATATAACTTATAATTACATATTATATTATAACATTTATATACCAAATAGCTATATTGATACCAAACACCAAAATACACAATATTACTGACCCATTTACAGAGATTCTCACTGGAAGCTTGATAATGAATAAAACAAAAATGAGCTTTATATTACTTTCTAATAAGATTAAGAAAATTAAGAGATGAGCTTCAATAAAAATGTGCCATCTGCTTCATATAAACCATAGGATTTCCATTTTACAGCTCTTCATTCAGAAAACTAAACTGTTTTAAGGTGCCATAGACTAATATCAAATAATATAACTTTTAAATGTTTACCTAGTAGCTATTATGTTTAAATGTATTGATTGAAGTTTACAGGAACTTATTTGTAGGAAGTTTTACTAAGTTCAAACGTGCAACCACTCACTACTCAAATGATGTAATTAAGAGAGCGTACGGTAATTTCAGCCCCTATTTACAAAAAAGAGAAAAAGAGAAAGAAATAACGTTAAGGAAGACCTGTATGACTCAGTCCTAGAATAAATAAAAGTAACTTGAATTACATACAACACTGTTTCACAAAATGAATCTGCCTTCTACCACATACCAACAAGAGTCCAAAGTATGGAAATCATGGGTTTTCCCCTATCCTTTAAGAAAAATTTAAAATCTAAAATAAGTAACTTTTAAGTTACCACCACAAACAAAAACCACCTGCAGTATCAAAGGGACCAGACAGGCAATTTTGCACCTTTTGTCCTATGTAAGCAAGTTGGTTCATTACTACTAGTTAATACATCCACTAAAACTCTGAAAACTGGAAGTTTCCAAATATTCAATCTTACACTCATTCTATTACTGTCATTCTCCATGGAATTTAACAAAAAGAATGAGTCCCTAGTACTATGGCTCTGTATTATGATTTGAAGTCAGATATGGTGATAGCACTCACAGTATTGTTTTTGTTAATATTGCTTTGATTATTCAGGGTCTTTGTGTATCCTCATAAATTTTTGGATTTTTTTTTCCTATGTCTGGTGAAAAATAACATTGGGATATTGATTAGGATTACACTGAATCTGTAGATTGCTTTTGGAAGAATGGTTATTTTCACAATCTTTTTTCTGCCNATCCATGAGCATGGGATGCCTTTCCATCTTCTCGTGGCTCAACTTCTTTCTTCAGTGTCCTAAATTTTCATTGCAGGTCTTTTGTTTCCTTGGTTAGGTTTATTTCCAGGTACGCATCTGTGTGTGCGTGTGCGTGTGTCTCCTATGAATAGAACTGTTTCTCTAATTTCTTTATTGATATGTTTGTTATTGGTAAATAGGAAGGCTACTTATTTTTGTGTGTTTATTTTGTATCCAGCCACTTTGCTGAAATTATTTATTAGCTCTTAAAAATTCAGAATTAAAAATAGGCACTGACACAAAAACAGACAGACAGATTAACAGACTAGAACCAAGGACCCAGATATAAGTCCACACAACTGCATTTACCTGACTTTTGACAAAGATGCCAACAAACCACATTGGGCAAATGCAGCATCTTCAACAACGGATGCTAGGAAAGCCGGATTTAACATANGGAAAGATGAAACTAGATCCTTATCTCTCATTTATGCACAAACAGGATAAGGACCTCAGCATTACGACCTGAAACTGCTAGGGAAAAAGTAGGGAGTGAACTTCAACTCACAGGCCCAGGAGAGGGCTCTCCGAATAAAATTTTGGTAGCACAAAAAAGAAGACCACTAGGAAACGGAATCCAACTAGATGTCCATCAACAGACGAATGGATAAAGAAAACGTGACACATATACATAATGGAATATTAGTTAACTGTGAAGTGTATAAAATATAAAAAATGAAATTTGCATGTAAATGTATGAGACTGGGAAAAAAATTACACTTAGTGAGGTTGAGCCTAACAACACAAATTCTGCATTTTCTCTCTCAAGCGGGGATTCTGGCTTCTAATCCTTTTTATGTTCAACTTGGAGCACAAATGGAAGCCAGCAAATGAGAAAGAGGCCTTTGGGAGGAGGCATCTTCAGGTAGGATAATAGATGACAATTAAAATGAAAGTAGTGAGGTAGAATACTGGGGGGGAGGGGCTCCAGAGGATAGGCTTCAAAATTGGCATGGGGGAAGGGCTAACATAAACGGTGTGTAAAAAAAGCCATAGGAAAACCCACTATTTCTCAACTTACTTAAAAAATATAATTGGAAGGATGGTCAAATACATGGACTATGAAATAAGATGGGGAAGTAATAGGGTTAAAGATGAAGTGGCAATAGAGACAAGGAGGTAGGGAGAAGAGGGGTAATAAATAGGTCAACCAAAACTAAGGATCTATGAAAAAGCCTTTTGGAAACCCACTGGTTAATGAGCTCATTTAAAAATTTAATTTAAAATAAAAGGAGTTTATTACGGCAATTATACGGCCAGCTCAATTATTTATATATTTTATCAAGATAGCTTTATTTTAGAAACAACTTATGGAACAGGGGGGAGGAAGCAGGTACAGCGACGAACAAGAGAGCGATGCAATCCAGAGGAGAATCCTAGCTCGGTCTTCAAGCTGCCTTCCAAGACAAGCGATCCCGAAACAGCAAGCGAAGCGAGAGAGCGGTCACGTAGCATCCCAGATCTTTTAAGGGGCTCAGGTTTTGACCATGCCTTAAAAGGGAGGTGTTAGCTGCCTGGCTAAAGGGACCGCCTTACAGCTAAAAGCCAAAATAGCTATCCACTACAGGAGTTTGAATGAGGTACCCTACATGAGTAGACAATGACACTTCCAGTAGTTATGAAATGAAAATCTTAGTGCAAGGCATGGGCTATCCTACTATGAGTTACTAGTCAGGAAGGACCAGAGGTCTTCAGACACACAGGCTACTGCCAGGGCCCTTGGTTACCTACCATAACTATATCATAAGACTCCATGGCTGAAGACACCGCACACTAACAGGGAAACTTCCTCCCTGTTGGCTAGTTTTCATAGTGCCAGACGTGCTATGCAGGCTGCTGGGGAAGAAAACACATTCCTGGTCTTTACCCAGCACTGGACCCTTCATGCTATAATACTGGTGTTAACAGTGGCACAATTACTTTCAAGTTGGATTTGAAGCCTGCTGCTCCACAGGACTTTCATGCCTGGTACTATACTCTTGGTTCACAGCCCATCCTGGGAGAAGTCACAGGCCCTAGACTAGAAGCTGTTACTGTTGTTTTTCTAAATGGTCATGTTGTCAAACTGCTTTCTAAATATTTATGCTTATTATACCCATAGACCTGGATTGCTGTCAACTTTGGTCAAAAAACAAAAAACCACCCTTTTTGNAGTAGTCACCAGTCAATAGAGAGATTGGCAATTTGTCAAAGTGCTAAGATCAAGAGACTGAGAGTGAGGCCCTAACTAGGACACCTGTATTTCCTCCCACTATTACCAAGGTTCAGAGAACATGAAGGAAGAGGTGAAAAGAATTTAAGAGCCTGAGTACACAGAGTGGTGTAGTAACATGTTGTCATCCGGATATGACACAGCTACTGTAGTCATGAACTCACTGCAGTTGTGGTCACCTGCACAAGATCTCCAAAAGATCAAGCCACCCAAAAACCGGTACAGATGGGGTAGATGAGCTACAGGCCTCATTACTGAGAAGCTACNGGCAGTGCGTAGTTGCTGGGGGAAGAGAGAATCATTCATTTTGGAGGATGTGACCACTGCTAGATTTCCCATGTCCCACATGTGCATGGTCCCACATCCATGCACATATCGGTAGCTCTAGCTAAACTTAATGAAGTCTAAAAAAAGGCAGCTGGGAAGGACTGCAGAGTGTTGGAAAAGGAAAGTGGGGGTAGATGTGAGATTTTACTGTATACAACTATAAGAGTCTTAAAAATAGAGAAGAACTAAAATGGCTAATTCCTTAAAATCAAAAGAGAAAAGAAATAGCACAATTCAGTAACTACTGCCCTGAGACACCGACCATTCTTACACACTCCTCACTGTTTGCACACCTCATTGAACAGCCATGGCAATTCTCTGATTACTGCTACCCCTACACTAGAGAGAAACTGATGTTCCTAAAAGATGTCTTCTGAGGTCATCGAGGTCATGCCATGCTTAGCTCAGCCAAGTGACTTGTTCAAGATGGTGAAGCCAGAACTAAAACTCAAATGCCTCGCTTGCTGGCTTGTGCCTGTCACCATAGCACACCAGCTCCTAGAGGCTGAAGGAATCACCCTATGTGGTACTTCCTCAATGGAGTCTCATGAAACTCCAGAGCCACTGGGATGTTAATAATGTTCTAAGAAATCGGTACTCCACGGTTCAAACGTCTGGGATGCATTCCCTTACATCAGAATTTTCCAGAACTTTAATATGTACATCATTATTCTCCAAGAAGGTATTCAATAAAAAATGTTTAGTTTATTAAATGACAAAACCCTGTGTTTGATAGCAAACCTAATATCTCGACGGACGCTTGTGTTCAGGTGAGCATAGTTTGGGAAATGGTTACCAGGTTCAAGTGGGAAATGGTTACCAGGTTCAAGCCTCTCATTCCACGATTTGTAAAGTGGCATTCAGAAATGAAGTGAAGTGACAGAAGTTCAGGAAGTCACTAAGGAAGGCTGCAAGGCAAGGAGGAGGTGGCAGCCCAAGACGTGCTTTCTCATTATCATTCAGTTTCATGTCTCTGTATTTCTACAAAGTTCAACACCATTTCTTAAAAAGCATTTCATCAGTCAATTACCCTCATTACTTGTGAAGGGGGTAAAGAAACCCCACGGAAGCTCAAAAATGTGCTATCTCCGACTGCACTGGTATCTCAGACTTGGGCTGTTTCAGATACGGGCAATGTTTCCACTGTAATAATGCTAAATGANGACTTTCAGCCCATAACTCCCACTTTTCTTCTTTTGAAACAGAACACCCTTGAACTGCTCACACGCAGCCAGTACTGCGTAAGTCCAGGTTGGGACCATCTCNTTTTGGTATTACAGTGAATTACTGTAATAGCAAATGTAATCGAGAGTTAGCATTTCCATCGTGTAGTACCCATCCCTTCAAACTCTCCTTCAGTTACTGTGACTGTCTGGGTAAAAGCAACATGTTCTTCATATCCCTTTCCTCAGTTCACCAAGTAGATTCCCATTATTTCATCCACCCCGTTCAGCAAATGGAAAACAGTCCTGGGCCACTGGTGCCATCTGGTGGTAGGTTTGGGAACTGTTTAACTCAACTTTTCCAGTAGGAGTCCCGCCATTTGAACCCTCCCCCTAGATAGTACTTGATTTTATTGGGATTCTTGCCATTTATTTCAGTAAAACTTTGTTTGTTTTTCCTTACTCTGTTCTGCCCTATTTACTCAACTGAATAAAAATCAATTTTACTTATGGCATCCGAGTTCCAGAATAATCTTAGGTACATTTGATGCTAAAAAAAAAAAATTAGAGTCTAGCCTCAGAGACAACCCATCACAGAGCTTTCCCAACACAGATTACTTGAACTTCTATTATTAATGCATTCAATTCTTGAAGGAATGGTAGTGCATGAAGGACCTTGAGGATTACTACAGGGTCAGCTGACTCCTTTTAAGGCAGAACTGTCCCCAGAAGAAACACTGCCACTACCTGCCTGGCAGCACACAGCAGGAGGACCAAGATTAAGACCCAGGCCTCTCCATTCCACATCCAGTGCTCGGCCAGCTGTACTGTAGACTCCAGGCTCTTGAACAGTGTTTCTCTGTTTTTACCTTCTTCCCACTTAGTTACNTTATTTTGAGGGCAGGGTACACAACTTCATCCCTGTACCATGCCCTCCATCCCTGTACCATGCCCTCCATCCCTGTACCATGCCCTCCATCCCTGTACCATGCCCTCCATCCCTGTACCATG
>LZPO01017452.1:101262-112689 GCA_001675575.1 Neotoma lepida
GATTGGATATTTGAGCAAGGCAAATTCCTACTGAAACCAGATTGTGTACTGCCTAATGGTCTATATTCTTAAAATTAACATCCAACTCTCCCAAGTATGTCATTTAGGGACATATTTATTACTTTGTGGCATTAAAAGCGATTTAGGGACATATTTATTACTTTGTGGCATTAAAAGCGATGGCTTGTTTTTGAAACACATAAATTTCTATCTTTTATTTTCTATAATTTACTGAAATACTTGTGGATATATTATATGGTATGAAAACAAGGTTGGCTTACTGGATAACTTTACAACACGAATTTCTGAGGATTTTTATTATATNATACTTGCCTATTTCAAATGTAGACATTTGAGGCCTAACTCATTGAATTTCCTTCATAGACATCTGTCACTGTCATGTAGCAAGTATGAGTCGCAATTCTTAATTCTAGGACTTTACAAGATGGAGGATAAAGACAAATGTACAAAAGCTCCAGAATTTACAAACAAAATAAAAAACTAGTAGGGTTTGGATGGTTGGATTTGGTCTTTTGAGACAAGAGTCTCANCTCCTCTAAGGTGTGTCTAGTAGACAGCCAAGATTAGTTTGAGTACTAATTTTTTATCTAAGGGTAGTGAGACATCCAAGCCAATCCAATGTGGATCCCAGGAGACAACTATACCATGGNAAGTGCAGGACTCTGAATAAGATCCTTTACAATAAACAAACACCAGGCTGTAGACATCAAAGTCAAATTTTGAGCTTTTCAGATTTTCTGTTAATTAGCTTTCCTTTTCCTGAAGTATATGTGATGCAGATGCTGTTGGTTTTNCAACTGAAAGTAAGTGAAGGTAGTCCAAGTAAGAGGTCATATATGCTTTAGGCTGTAGAGCTGAGTGGGCAGTGGTACCCACCACCCCACACAAGGCCCAGATAATTCCATCGTGAGCCCCAGATACCAGATATGAAACTGAGAATTTTCTGATTACCTTACTGGGTTTAGATCTTGCTATGGTTCCATCATTATTAACTATGACCTGTTGTTGTTTGTTATTTTTTTAACTCTTTGGGGGCCCGCCACCCAGCTCCCAAATAAATCACACATAGCGACTTATTTTTAATTATAAATGTCTGGCCTTAGCTTAGCTTGTTTCTTGCCAACTTTTCTCAACTTTACATTATCCCATCTACCTTTTTACCTCTGGGCTTTTCCTTTTCTTACTTCTCTATATCTTCCTCTCACTCTTACTCTGTGGCTGGCTGTGTGGCTGGGTGGCATCCTCCTCTCCTCTCGTTCTTTCTTCCTCCTCCTCCCAGATTTCTCCTTCTATTTATTCTTTCTGCCTGCCAGACCTGCCTATCCTTCCTCCTGCCTCACTATTGGCCATTCAGCTCTTTATTAGACCATCAGGTGTTTTAGACAGGCAAAGAATCACTGCTTCACAGAGTTAAACAAATGCAACATNAGCAAAAGTAACACATCTTAAAATAATATTCTACAACAATGACCCTATTTCTCTCTTTTGGACTTTGTGCNATTGTATATTGGAAGTATATAACTATTTTTTCACATTGTCTAATAAGAATTGGCTGAGTTTCAGTAGAGACTTTGTGCTTAGACTTTTGAACACTACTGGAACTTTGGGTAAGTACATATTTGCACTATAAAGTGAACATGAGACTTTTATGGGATAGAGGTGGCATATGATTTCAGAATGACGTTTGGCTGACATGCTGACAGAGTGGACTTGTGACTGTCAATCTGCTCTGTCAATTCAACTAGATTTTGGACCACTTAAGAGACACACCTCTAATCATGACTGTGAGGTTGTTTCCAAAGAGGTTTAACTAGAGAGGGAAAAAAACCTAACCCGAATATGGANGGCTCTATCCCTTGGACTGGGGTCTTGGGCTAAATAAAAAGGACAAAGAAGAAAGCAAACTGAGCATCAGCACTCATCTCTCTCTACTTGCTGACAGCAGACACAATGACTGGAGGCAGAAGTTTCTCTCCTGCCTGCCTGTTCCCAAATACCCGGCAGCTGCTTCTAAATAATTGGCTCAGAGACTTAATAGTACTTATAAATGCTCAGCTGGTAGCTCAGGCTTATCACTAACTAGCTCTTATACTTAAATTAACCCATAATTCTTATCTATGTTTAGCCACGTGGCTTGGTACGTTTNCTCAGTCCGGTATTCTCTTCTTGTTTCCTGAGTCTGGCTGGCGACTCCTGACTCTGCCCTTCCTCTTCCCAGAATTCTCCGAGTCTGGTCGTCCCGCCTATACTTCCTGCCTAGCTACTGGCCAATCAGCATTTTATTATACCAATTTGAGTGACAGATCTTTACAGTGTACAAGCACATTATCCCACAGCATATGACCAGATGCCTCCCACTCCTGATACCATGCCTTCCCCACCATGATAGACTGTATCGTCAATCTGTGAGCCAAAAAAAAACCTTGCCCTCATTAAATTGCTTTTGTCACATATTTTTTCCTAGCACCAAGAAATGTGTCCAACATACAATCAGAATCTCTGTATGTTCTACCCAATCGTTCTGTGAACACAAAACTGCTCTTTTTTAAAGAAAGCCACACAACTAAACAATAATAATAAAAGACATATCTCAACATTGTAGAATCATTTTTCTCTTCTCTTCCTACCCTTCCTCATCTTTCTTCTNCTGCTGCTGCTGCTTCAAACANGGCCTCAGTCTATGTAGCCTAGACTGGCCTAGCACCCCACTCGTGGTATTACCAATAGCAATTACAGTCATTTAAATTTGGAATGCTTCATTATTTTTCCATTGTTGGTTGCTATGTCTTGCATTATCATTTAGCAAGCACCATTCTTTGAGCTCCTGTCCCTGGCACTGTCAGATAGCCTGCTTAGTACACGCATTTGCTTTCAACTCAGATTGGCTTTCCTGAGCATCAGTCCNCTCAGATATACACACTGCAGCCGAGGCTAAAACAACCATTTCCCCTTGAATGTTAAATGGGGCTGTATTAAGTACAAAGTGCTTCCATTCTTTGAGAGATTTTAATATACTATTCTTTGTTTAGTAGTAATAGCATTTTGTCTAGCTTTATTTTAAGCAAATACTTCTTTATTTTTATTTCATAAATCTTTATTTATCTCCTTAATCATCCACACCTCTCCTAACTTGATAAATAAAGCTTAAGTTGTCAACCCCCCCCTTTGAACATCTACTTTAAAATAACAAAATTAAAAACACGTANAGCTACTGTATAGCATCTAATTTTAGCTCCAATTTTCCAGCATTTAAATATAAATAAGGTGTTTCTGAATGAGGCAGTAATTCATTGGAAATCATTTTGTGTGTGTTTCCTACATCTCATAAGTCTTTCAGTTCCATAAAAATTCTTGAAAAGATGGCTCAACTCAGTTATTAGGATATAGCTCTGTTGTGGGATATTTGTACATTATGTGAAAATGAATTGCTGTGATTAGTGTAATAAAAAGATGAACAGCCAATAGCTATGCAGGAGATATAGGCAGGACTTGAGGGCAGTGTGAGTACTCTGGGAAGAAGAAGACGGAGTCACCAGCCAGACACAGGGAAGCAGCATGAGTTGTATGGGATCTACGCAACAGAATGCAGATTAAAAATAAATGTGATCNAACTCTCTTGAAATAATTGGCCCAAGAAGCAGACTGATACAGCAAGTAGAAACAGGTTGAAGGATGAGAGATTAGTTTCTCTCATGGACAGATTCTCTTTGTCTGGGGGAAAGAAAAGAATTGTTGGCATGTTGAAATTCTTGCTAGAGTGATTTCATCTGGGTGAAAACAAGCCTACGGTCCTGAGGCTCATTCACCTTTTAAAAACTGCAGAGAACAGGTAAATTACTTTTATGCAATTCCCGGGGATTTGCNGAATGTACTTGGTATTAAGTACTCAGTCTTTCTGGCTCCTCACTAAATTGGACATAATAACATTTATCCATCATATGAGAGTCACATATGAGCTAAGTACATACTATTAAATGGCATGAGGAAAACAGAGTTTTCCTTGACTAAGTATTATGACTGCTTTTAGGCTAAAATANGCATGAGAAATTTCAGCCCCAATCACACATTATAAATCCTTATAATATTATAAATACAGAAACCATAGTGGTACTCTAATTCAATTCAAGGGTTGAGCCAGTAAATTGATAATAGTGGGTCCTGAACAAAATCTAATGAGACACCCCANCTTTTCTACCCACTTTGTATATTTTTCTCTTTAGGCCTTGAACAATGGGAATTAACTTTGTTTTTAAATGAATTAACTATAGAACTTCTATNTTTTTCCTTTCTTATACATATTCTAATTACATGGAAGAATGGGTTTCATATTGGATTCAAAAGAACTCTGGGTTCTAAAGGCANCTCTTTCAAATAAATTTTTTGTAATCCATTACCAGAAAATGTGGACAGGATTAATGTATATCAGACCTCACGCTGACCCCCCCAAAAAATCTCAGCCTCCATCCCTGAAATAGTTCAAGATGGCTTAATAATTTCAATTGTTGATTTTTCTGATGAGAAGGCTTTAAAATCAAGTATCTGATTTTTTAAAAACATAATTTTTCTTAACACATTTTCTCCCCCCCCCGTATTCAAACCTTCATTCATTTGACTAACATTTGTTTAATAAATATTATTGGTCAGAAGTAGAACAGCAGCTGTATATAAAACAATGGAAAAATAAGAAAGGAAGGAGGAGGAGGAAGAAAAGAAAAAGAGGAGGAGAAGGAAGAAGAAGAAGAGGAGGAGGAGGAAAAGGAGGAGGAGGAAGAGGAGGAGGAAAAAGAAAGTTCTGCCCCCTGGTGATTAAAGTCTGGTGAAAGATCCAGGCATTAAGCAAATAACCACTTCAGCCTATAGATAGAATTAAAACTGAATTCATTTCAGNCGCTGTGGAAAGTACAGGAGCTATGACAGAATAGCAAGAGATTCAGTTTGGACTAAGGATGAAGGGAGGCTTCAGTAGAGACATGACACTCCAGGAGACAGTCAATGGAAAGGCAGCCATGGGGCAGAGAGAAGATACAAAAGTCCAGAGGCAATATTTATTTGAGAAATACTTCCCTATTAAAAAATTTGTGACAGTAAATATGTATTGCTTCAGCTTAGATTTTCCAGGGAGAAGAAGATGCTGAGACAGGATTGCTTCCAAGGAAGCATTCTTGTAAACAACACTTGAGGAAAGCAGAATGAAGAATGCAGATATAGCGGGTGGGGCAGGGAGAGATTGTGTAATAGCAACACAGACCCCAAACCAGCTTTGATTGACTGACAGTGAGCATTAGGGCTAACACTGCTTGTTAGAATGTCTCCTGGTGGACCAGAATGGTGGGACCTTTATAAGCCCTCTCTTCCACATCAGTTGAGGATGTAAACATTTTGGAAGGTATTTCCAGACAGTCTATGGTTGAAGGCATTCCCTGAGGTTGAGAAAATAAATCCTTCCTTAAGATGTGCCTGAGTGGCACATCTCCATGTCAACCACAATGCTCAATTTTATAAGCTTTTACAAATAACCAGGAAATAAACTAATAATACAACAGAAGACAGAAGTAGGGAATTCACACATTTAAAAAAATCACAAATTATCAACAAATAAATACTAAATATGTTCAAACATTGTTGGCAATCAGGAAGATGAAAATTGGGAGACATTTCTTTTGTGGTTTAATTTCATCTTTTGTGTANTGTCTTGGCAANAGCATTTCTGCTCATTGTAGGATCATGGATGATGGTTTCTCTGGATATGACATGTTTCTTTGATGAAGGAGCATCCCTGAAGATGGTTCATTAGAATTTATTGTAACCAGGGAGAATTTCCACACAGCAGGGGGGAAATATACTAATATTAATTGATAAATTCATGTGACTCTGTCAGTTGTGGTGATATATTGTNTACCCTAATAAATTTCCCTGAAGATGAGAGAGCAGAACAAGCCAGTAGATTAAACAGAAGCCAGGCAGTGGTGGCAAACACCTTTAATCCTAGCACTCAGGAAGCAGAGATCCGTCTGGATCTCTGTGAGTTCAAAGCCACCCTGGACTACATGAGATTGACTCAGTCTAGGAGAGAAACAGAGCCAGGCAGTGGTGGCACACACCTTTAATCCCAATACTTGGGAGTCACACGCCTTTAATCCCAACACTAGGAAAGTTGAGACAGGAAATGATATGGGTGGGTGGAGAAAGGATATAAGGTGTGAGGAGACAGGAACTAAAGTCTTTCAGCTGAGGAAAGCTTTTTAGGCTGAGGAGCCCGAGAGGTAAGAGGTGGCTTGTTCCTTTGTCTCTCTGCTCTTTCAGCATCACCCCAATATCAGGCTCCGGGTTTTTAATTAAAAGACCATTTGGAATTCGTGTCACAGTCAGTCAATTGGAAAGCAAACAAAAATGTTCTACAAGTGTTGACCTTAAATGCAACTCAAATTGTAGTGTAGGCAGAAGTTTCTGTCCTGGTCTCGCAGCCGTTCAGTCCCAAATAAACACACAGAGGTTTATATTAATCATAAACTGTTTGGCTTATTGCTCAGGCTTATAACTAACTAGCTCTTTCGNTTAAATTAACCCATAATTCTTGTCTATGTTTAGCCACGTGGCNTGGTACCTTTTCTTAGTACAGCATTCTCACCTTGCTTGCTTCCTCTGCAGCTGACTGGCAACTCCATCCCCGTCTTTCCTCTTCCCAGCCTTCTCCTAGTCTGGTCACCCTGCCTACACTTCCTGCCTGGCTACTGGCCAATCAGCATTTTATTAAACCAATAGGAATGACAAATCTTTACAGTGTACAAGAGCATTATCCCACAGCATTCTAGCTTTCTATTCTGAGGATAGCCATTCCTAGGACATTTACAATGTTTTCGTTTGTCAAAACAGGAACCTACCTGATTTTACATATAGTTAACAGATGCAAAGAAAAAAAATCTAAAAACACCCATGAAGCTTAAGTTGATCACTTGGCATTGCTGGAACGCATGCATTATTTTAGCCCGTTTTTGAGCACATGCTGCCTTCAGTATAGATTAGTATTTTCTGAGCCGTCCATCAGGTAATAATTTGCAAAGGTTCATCTAACCCCTATGTGGTGGACAACCTCTGTTCTGTCAGCCCATGATACATACTAAGAAGCACCTCTCCTATGACCCTACAGTACCGCCCCCCCCCAATTCAGATACAAAGTGAAGAACAAAGCGTTAATACACACACACACACACACACACATATATATATATATATATATATATACACAATATATATGTGTATGTATGTATGTATATCCACAGTGGGTGACCTTTCAGGTTTGATGAGAAATGGTTGAGACTGCCAATGGTCTCTAGTGATCATCTTAGAACAGTATGGAATCAGCTAGAACACTGGTAGAGTGAACACGTACAAAAGCTCTGACCCAATTCTAGTATGCATGCTTATAAAATTCGACTACCATATTATAACATAAGGTATGTGAAATATTTATTATATATCTAGTTTTTCATTTTCTCCTTAAAACTTTTGTATTAAACTTCATTCCAATTGTAAATTATATTAATTTTATATAACTAGTCATTGCTCAGACCTTGTCAGGCAAAATTTAATTTCATAGCGCAGTTGACTTGATCAACAGATACAAAAACGTACTGCCATATGCCTCTAACACAAAAGCAGGCTGGTAACTGATTTAGCCTCCTGTGGTGAAATCATTTTTCTTCCTATTTTTTTTTATTTCCTTAACTGAGAAATAGTTTCTGTAAGTAAAAGAAAACTTCAGAAGTAGTACTTAAAATAACTTCTTAGTCTCCATTTCTAAAGCTCCAAAGTAATAATGATGGTATAAACTAAAACACCATGGAAATGCAATCTTACAAAGAGGAAAAGGGGTGACAGAGCTGGTGTTCTTCTAGTCATTTTTAGAAATCAATCATTGGCCCTTGGCTTCAATTCTTCTACGTTTCTCATCACCATTGTTTGCTAATCCCTATGAAATTTCAGCTTTCCCCAAGCTGTAANTGAAGCTTGATTCTCCTTCCTCCCCAGACACTGGATAAGAGAGATGATGGTAACTCGCTCTTACTTTTCAACAAAGATCACACGGGGATTTGTGCCTTTGTTGAAAATAGTGACAAGGCTATCTTAGTCACCCTCATTTTGCTCAGAACATTTTAGATAGTCTCTTCCTGGAAATGTCTTCCAGACTAGGTTATCAGTCACATCAAGAGTTTCTGAAATGAGAGGCAGAAGAGATGGCTCAGCAGTGAAGAGCACTTCCTTCACTTTAAGAGGACTGTGTTCAGTTCCCAGCACGCATGTCAGGCAGCTCACAGCTGCCTAGAGCTCCAGCTCCAGGGATTCCAGNGACCACTCTCGGCTTCCAGAGACACTGCACTCATGCACACAAACCCATGTATAGACACACACTGAAAAACAAAAATAAAAACCTTAAAAAAAAAGAATGTCCGTAGATGCTTACAATTTCAAGTTTTCAAAGAAAGTTAAATCTTCTCAACTCATTTATTCCTTGTGTGTCATTAGTTTATTACAAAGAGAGAAACTGAAGCCTGGAGTCATTGTTTCATTCACTCTTTTCTTCACTTAATATACATTTCTGTGGTGCTTACTAGGAGCTAATGTTGACAGATCAGAATCTATGTCTGAAGTTACCTGGGTCACAAAACAGGCCTAATTTTCTGTTCGACCATTGACTGCACAAAGAAACTTCTCTGATGAGGCCCAAGAGTTGCAATAGTCTACGGGAGAGAGACATGAATTTAGAGGGCAGTTTGATAATATGTCTATTGATGAGAATAACAGTAGTGGTTCTACTCACCTGTAGATTCTCACCCCTGTGGTCTGTGAGTTNTCCAACCANGGGTTCTTGGCCAGATTTGCAGTGTTTCCTACTAGGGAGAGGAAATATCTGAAATNCCTTAAATATCTGAAACCCAGGTCATTAAATAACTCCAGGTCTCTTTTCCTCTTATTCTTTTTCCAGATCTATCTATACCCCACCACCATCCTCTGTGTGTGCATGTGTGTACATATGTGTGCATGCATGTGTGCCTGTGTGTGTGTGTGTGTGTGTGTGTGTGTGTCTTCTTTGATTGCTCTCCACTTTATTTTTTGAGAACAGGTCTCTCATTGAATCTCAAGTTTATTGATTCAGCTAGACTAGCTGGCCAATGAGCTCCAGGGCTTCATCTACCTCTGCTCTCCTCTCCTCCAAGAGCTAGTTTACAGGTTAATACTACAGCACNTGGCTTCCACATGGTGCTGAAGATGTGAACCTGTCCTCGCACTTGCNTGGCAAGCAGTTTACNAACTGAGCCATTTCCCAAGGTTCCTTTCTCCAAATCTGTCTTAAAAATTGATTTCTCTTGAAGTGTCAGTTTTATTCTTCAGCAACTTCCTCGGTGAGGCAGAACCTGAGTTTCTCACTGCTCCTGATGTTGATATTTTGTCCTTGCTATCATCATATTCTTTCCAGTTGTAATCTCAGTTTTCAGGAATGGACTGGAATTGGCTCTGGTTGTGTTGGGCAACTTCTCTTTGAACAACCATGTCCAAAGATCTGAAAAAGTAGCAGCACATGGTGATGGGGGTGGTGGTGGTGGTGGTGGTGGTGGTATTACAGTGGATCTTACTGGAAAGGGGTACTACACCTCAGAAGGTAAGCATAATGTTGAGGTGGCACAGTAGATGGCCAGCAAATGTGCATGCTATAAAGCACAGCAACTAATGTGTGGTAAATGAGCAATGAGTTACAGCATTTATGATAGTGATTACTGAACACATTATCTAATCATCATATAACCATATAACTAATTCATAAACCCATGATGGCAGAGCANCCTAATAGCATAATCTACTGACACTCACTTTGAATCCAAGTATTATGTAACACACCAACAGACCTTTCTTGGCAATGCATAATTTGGACAAGCCAGTAAAACCTTGGGACTTTCGGTTTTCTGAGAATTTCTGATCAAAATCTCCTTTGTAATCTTGAGCCCTTTCTCACGCAATGAGTGAAATTAGTGAGCAGTGTTGCACTTAAGTAAATAACACCANTATATCCATGTCCCCATCTCAGAAGGTAAANTATATATCTTAAATAAAGTAGGCCAACCATGTAAGATACATCTCACATACATCAACTTAAAAAAATGTCCCTTTTTTCTTTTAGTTAAAAATTGTGGGGTAGAGACAGTGAGACGGCTCAGTGGGTAACATCACTTACTGCCTGAAACCAATGTAGCAGGAGGAATGAATGAACTCTGGCAAGTTGTCCTCTGACCTCATGAACAGTGGTACATGAAAAATATGGAGNAAAATTTTAATTTGTAAGCTCCTATATGCCCAACCATCAAAGTAGAAAGTAGTGAAAAAACCTTTAAGCGACCAGACTGTACACATGTCCCAATCATCTCTTAGGACAGTAGTGGGTGTTACAAATCACAAGCAGCTTTTACATCACATCATCTCCTGAGAAAACATTTGTCACTCTGGCTGCCCTTTCAAGGTGGGCAAAGACAAATCTAATTCTCTGGTCAGGTCACTAGTGACCCAAGAGCCAATTTCTTACCCTTGCATTCTCACTGTGAGTTGGATAGGGCTTTCTTCTGAATGTGGAGTTGCCATAGATACAGCTGTGTTTATAGAACCTCTAGCAAGACTTTAAGTAGTTCAGACTGTGTGTTATCAATTTCTGTGTTTGAAGTCATACCAGCCCTGCAGGACTAGANAGTAGGCCAATCCATTTCTTCCCTGNGTGTCTCAAAACAGCAATAGCGGCAATAAAGACTTAAGTCCAGGACTACACGAAGCCTTAAAAAGTCTTAAGAGTGTCCAAGTCCTTGGTTTCAGTTATTAAAATCCCAGGAGCAGAGTCAGATATGGTGATTCACACCTTTAATCTCAACACTTGGGAGGCAGAGGCAGGTGGATCTCTGTGAGTTCCAGGATAGCAAAGGCTACATAGGGAAACCCTGCCTCAAATAAACAACAATTAAATTATATTTAAAAAATTCCAGGATCATCCCTTCCCTTGCCTTCCTGTCAGGAGATCTTGGCTTTGCTCTGGGATTTCTACTCNTTCTCTCAACACACCCATTTTATTCCTTAACTTTACCTGTCTTCCTGTCGCTTGCAATGGAGCCTCCTCATTTCCCAAGAAACAAATCACTTCCTTTGACTCAAAGCACCCTGAAGGTTCAGAAGAGTTGGCTCCAGCTCTTGTCACCTGCCACACTGAGTACCAGGAATCACCCCACACATGATGGTTCAAGAATGAATCCTAATGCGCCTGACTATGGTCACCCTTCATTACAGAGTGATCTGCTGAGCTTTGGGATTTTGTTGTCATTTATTTAGTTTCCTAACAGCACTGGACCATCCCTCATTTCCTTTCCTTCCCCC